>JASAND010003221.1:0-61701 GCA_030248195.1 Trissonchulus latispiculum | reverse complement strand
ATATGTAATGTAATTGGTTAAATAAAAAAAATCAGGTTTTGAAGAAATAACCCAAAAAGAAGGATTTAATCAATGGCCACTCGAAAATGGCCTGAGTTGAAGGTTCTCATGATTGATTGACTTATCTTGTATGAATGAACGTCCAAGCTGTATTTGTATTTATATGTAATTAAGAGCAGGGTTGCCAATCTCTAAAACATACTTAACTCCTTGGGAAATGAAAGGGAAGATTAGTTAAATTTACATTATAGGGTCAGGGGTATCATTAATACAAGAAGAACAACATCGTAAATTGATACACATATTAGTCAGTTAGGTGGTCCGAATGGAAATTCCCTAATATCACTCCCTTGTGAAAAGCGGGTGCCTTTTCATTAGGATCCCGTTATCCCTAAGCAGATAATAATAGAAATCGCAAATATCTATATTTTAATGAAAAGCTGGTGCCTTTTCATTAGGACCCAATCTTAGGCAACTTATGCATTGTCGTCGACCACCCGAAACCAGAAGAAAAGGTTCTAATATCATCAAAGAAGACGTGTGATCCTTCTCTGTTAACAAACAACAAATTTTAATTATCGTCAAGCATAATCATATGAAGATGGTTCATTGGTATATGGTAGTTATCCTGTGGAATTAGCCTTAATTAGACGACAACATGTAGTTACAAATACATAGGAAGTTGTAGGTAGGCATGTTTAACGTTGTTTAACATTAATTCTCTATTTTTGATGGTTAATTAGCTTAAATTAGTACTAATATGAGTTAAAAATTCCTAAGTGGGGTTAATTAGTGTTAACTAGCTAATAATTACGTAATAATCGAAATTTTATGTGGAAACACAACTTAGGCTTAATCGAAAGGCAATTCGTCGCTGATTCCAAAAATGTAACTTTTATTTTTTAACTCCCAAAATTAAGAAAGTTATGGTCAAAAATGTTTTAGTAAAATGTTTGCCATTTCGTAACTTTGGTTTCTTTAAAAAGGTGTAACTTAACTAAGACTTACGTAACCTTTATGTCAAGTCCAGTCATATTGTCTGGAAGGCTGTCCTCACATGAACTTTGGGCTGGCCTTTAGTCCAGCAGAAGAACTGCCTCTCGAAAAGAGAGTTAGTACACACCTTTTCTCTATCCTATTGGTTTGAAGGGGGCCTAGTTGCCTCAAAAATAAATTAAATTAAAAGAAAAGAAACTAAAGCTAGGTAGTTAAGTACGTAGAATTCAATAATATAATCTTTAATTAGCTAGAATTTACGTAGAAATGACTGTGTGCATATTTTTTCATCTTTTGTGTTTATTTTTCCTACTTTTCCTTGCTCCAGCGAGAACAAGGGATTCCCAGTAGCAAGGAACAATTGTTGCTGGAGACAAATGACCGGCGTCCTTTGTTTTCGGCTAAAAGTCTAAGTGAGACTTAAGAGTGAGGGGCCGAAAACAAGTAAATTATAAACTTTTATTAACTAGGGCAAAGTAATTTATTCAGTCAGTTTAACTTATTAGAGTCTCACCTGTTTTGTATAGGCCCAGAATGGCCAAAATTTGGTAAAATTCTGTCAATTTTTGGGCAAGCTAAGAACATATATATTGTCTCTTGTCCCTTTGGTTACGTTTACGTGTAAACCCAAAACTTTATAAAATTCGCCCAAGTTTCGACCCCGAAATTCATCAAAAAGAGGACCAGTTGGGGGCAATATTTCCCCATTATCATTAATCTGACCCCCAACTGATCCCCAGGCCAAAAAGAGCCTGGGACTTTACATGCGAAAGATAGGAAGCTTCTAGAAGCTTCTAGAAGCTTCCCCCAAAATTAAAGGAAACCGCCTTAATTACAAGCTGTCAGCGAGCTGTCGCTTGCTCCCCAAATTCAAACTTTCTAATCAGTGTTCGTTGAGACTCGGCCGAGGACGGTCGTTAGAAGTCCCCTTTCCCCGCGTGTATTGCTTCTCGTGACACTGGTGTGTCACGGGAAAATAGCAATGCACGCCCCCATAGGACGCACCTAAGGACCCTTTTCTGGCCCGCACTGGCTAGAAAAGGAAGAACTGAGTTAACGCACGAACACTAACAACTTGAGTGGCCACACGGACCTTCTATGTCCGGCCTTATTCTACTGCATAGGATAAAAATTTAGGATTTGTATTGTGGCCCTTTTGGCCAAAATTGTGATATATATTTGTATTTTGGCCTCTCAGCCTTTTTTATGTTTTAAGGCCGAATGGCCACCCTTTGTATGATTCCAAGCCTTGGCCAAGAGGCCAATATTTTGTGCTTTTAGATCTTTAAATCCCGATTTTTCAACACTTTCGGCTTGAAGGCCAGTCTTACGTTTTCTAGCATGATGAGCTTGCGAGCCAATTTAATTTCTTTAGCCTTTAATTTCATTATTATTTTATGATTTTAAATTCAGGACAGCTCATGTAAACTCCTCCCGTCCGACGGAGGCCTTGAGACATGTCCATACTTTCCTTTCTTTGTTTTCACTTTTCGCCAAGCCACGGCCTTGTTTGGCCCAAACTATGTTTCTTTTCTTATTGAAATATTCCTTTCTATCTCTCCTTCGTGGTCACTTTTCGGGGTTTACTTTTTGTAGTGTGTACGGGATTTTGAGTGGGACCTAACCCCTGAGTTTGAGCTAGAGAGCCCCTTAATTACGGCTCTGAAAGTCATAAGTTAGTTAGCAGAAGTATTCTCCCCACAGCCGGCAACTAGGAGTTGCCGGCCATGACTTTTACAAAAGGCATCGCATTGTTTTAAAACACTAGTTTTGTATTATGCTTTATTTTAGCGTTAGGTCGGCTTTTAAATTGCTAGGTGTCAAAATCGTACAGGTCATTTCAAGTTCGCCCTAAAACTATGAGTTGATACTACTTTAAATTATTTAATTATTAAGCAGTTTTTGAGAGGAATGGCCGGCTTCCTCATCTTTCTGTAGTTTTCAGTTAACTGTGTATTTAGTTTAACTTAATCTTGTTGTTAGTAATAATTGCCGAGCAATTATTACTCACTGGCTTTCTTTCAAATTTTATATAAAGTTTCACCAAACTTATATAGCTCAATTTTTCACAAAATTTCTTTTATAAAGCAATTCTGTGGAATTGCAAAAGCCAAATTCGAGCTCAACAAAGTTTAAAGTTTAGAAACCAAATATGCACATAGAATTAGGGTTAGTTAAGCAAGTGTGTTCTGATAGCTAGATGTTTACTAAAAAATATGTGTAGTTAATGTATGAATGTTTCCCTAAATTTACGTAAAATGGTTACTCGGGTAAACCCCTCATGGAGCGTGAGGTTCCGAAGTTAACTAACTTTTAGGAATGTCTGATTTGCATGAATGCTGAATGTTTGTTTTGTATGCCTGGTGAGTGAATGTTTTGACTAATTGATTGGCAACTTGCGGAAACTCCCCTTGTACGATAGGGGTTGTGAGGATTGCCATACTCGTATGAATGTTGTTAAGAAACTACCCAACTAATGATAATCAGTTTTAAATTCATGTCTCTCATTCCTACCTTAATAATTATTGTTCAACAATAACTAGCAGTTAAATTACATTCTTGAGAACCAGTGGTGCATTAATTGGGTTAGTTGAATGCCTGCTTGTCACATGAGTTGCAAAGTTGGGATAATCCAGAATGCTATGACTGGCACACTGAAGTGTTAATTGAAGCTATCAATAATGATCACTCAAATCATAGTTGTTCTAAAACTAATGTTATTAAGTTAAAGAGAAGTCTTAATCGGTCCGAAACGTTGTCAGTATGGATTATTTCAAGAACTTAATGACGGGTCGATTCCCATCGGGCGCATGGGATTTGTACACCCGAAATTATCAAGGAATTTTCATATTAGGCAGGAAGATTGCGTAGTTATGAATAAGTGTCTGATTGTCCGTTAACTGGTCGTTACTTGAATGAATGTGCGAATGTTAGCCAGCGCGAGCGAGTGTCCACTGTCGTGTCGTTATAATATGCACATTAGGTAGTTAGCTTAATTCAGAGTCACGGGGACTCCCGGAATAGGCTGTAACTACCAGTTAGTCCTCGATTCGTCCGCGTAGGTAGTCCTATGCTCAAGGAGCGGACGAATCGCAAATAAGGACTCCGTGCTAGGTTTGTATGAATGTTTATTAGTTAGGACTGTGCCATTCGTGCCCTCACTTGTTTGTGTCAACCAAACGGTCAAACTTATTCTAATTGGTAGTTTTCGGTAACATGTTGGTAAAACTATCCAAACTTTTATGTCAAGCTTTTATCATGAAAGTCAAAAGTCCGTGTTAATCGTTTTCCCAAAGGTCCAACATTGCGGGAAAAATAATACTAAACAATAACTCTTGCTCTCGCTTCTATTTACTAACGGAGCAACCAATTCCGGTCTGGTTTGCAGTTTTGTAATGAGCATTATTGCTTCTGCTCAAACTTTTTATGTCAGCTTGTAATTCACAAAGTTAAAGGTGATATCGTCAGATATTCTATGGCAGTCATGGTCGTAAATGTTGAATTACAATTACTGACCAGCATCTAGAACTAAAAAAAAAACACCCAACACAAGAGATCTAGAACAGCATCTAGAACTAACAATGGAATCGAATGGCACCGATTGTAAATAGTAGCACGTAAGTAGTATAACCAATACTTAAAAATATATAAATAATAGTTAGATAATATAATAATGTCAGTCAGTGCGTATGATTTAGAAATCGCCTTGAACCATCTTCTAATGAATCACAGAAAAGTAGCAATTTCAAGAAAGAGAATGTTTATAAATAAGTGTTAGTTTTGTGCAGGAAACGGGTGCTTTCTTGCTCTTTAAGCGCTTGCTGTTCTCTTTCCGAGCCTAATTGAAGAAAACCAAATATCTGTAAAGGAATCGTGCTGTGTTAGCAATTTTCTGCACCATAAGGCAGAAAATCGCCTAAAAATTAATGTTTGCTTGAAATTCATTTATATCGAACTAATAACGCACAAATAGTTCCGTGTCAACTGTAAATTGGCTCAAAATATGCTGTTTTCAGTCGTTTCGGCCAAACAGTATTCAAAAATTAACAAAATATCTACTGTTATCACAGAAAGCCACTTAAAGTGAGTAATGGTTGCTGGGTTTGATTCCCGCACACATATCCTGTATTAATGTGTTTTAACCCATTTGATTCAGGTGATCCAGAAGAGCTCATCTGTCAGAGAAGCGATCTGCCTGTGGATAGTTTAGTATCAGTGGATGATCAGTCCAAAGCGTTTTGTCAGTAGTCGAATCCAGTAGTCAGTATTTTGGTCAGAAATTGTATCAGTGTGGTCCTCATCAGTTATCAGCCCAGAACAGTCTTTTGGAAGGTACATTGCTGAACACTTTATGAAACCAGGAGTTAGTAACTAAGGCAGAGACCACTACTGGCACCGAATCAAGTTGGGAATCATTGAAACCTATTCTCGTTTGAACTTTGTATCATCTTCTAACACTACCATTCAAAAGATCTAATCATGTTCATTTTGTCTATCTTCGTATGCCCTCTCATTTTGGGAGCTCTGGCTCCCCGGTCTCTGGTTTAGGCCTAACCCAAACCAGTCTATCGGAAGCTTATCCAAATCCCGTGTAGCCACTAGAAGAGAAGAGAAGCTATTAAATTATTATATTTAATTTATATTAATTATATTTCGGGCATCTCCTGGTAACTCCCCGCCTAGACCGACCCCTGTGTCTGTACTCTCCACCGTCCGATAGCCGCCTTAGATCTGTGGGATTCCTTGAGAATCTTTAATACCAGATCTAAGCCCGATCACTCATTCCCGGAACAGAAGTGTAATATCTTTAAATTTCATTAATTATCAGTTAACTGTTGATTAGTTGATTTTGTGATTAGACGGATAAGGAAGCTAATTTAACATACACAACTCACACGTACGCACTATACCTGACTGTACCCTGTAATCAGTACCTGAAGAAGAGGAACCCAAAGTTAGTCTAGACTGAACTTTAGGTCCTATTAGTTATAGTAAAAAAGAGGAAGAGAGAAAGAATCAGTAGTCGAATTACTAGTAACTAATCTTCTCCCATTATCGGTCAATTTAAACTATTAACTTACCAAAAGAGTTGGCAACCCTGGTACTTTGTACCTTAATCATATATTGTTAATAACTGAAGTGAACATTAATTGTCTAGTGCCCCTGTCTGATTATTTTATTATCATTATTGTTACTGTTCCTAAAGTATATTGTTCCTTTAAGGGGGCGCTTGCATTATCGGGATTATAGATATAAAATTTAGACCGATAGCTCAATCTTAAAGAAATCCCAACTAAACTTACTCTGGTTGGCGGGGCATCTTTTGACAAAATTTCGGCAACGGAGATCACGTGCTTGGCTAGCTACCGGTATGGCTTAAAATTTCGAAATTTTATTGAAGCTGCAAACGACAACGTCGAATGCACTGGGTGAAAGAGCATAAAAAGCCGGTTACAACGATGTGCATATCTCTCCTGTACGTAGTTGCAATCAAAAGTTACAGGCGGTTGAATATATGACAAAGTTACGTTTACCATTCCCGACGCGAATGCTAATGTAAAAACGAATCGTTCGGAAATGAATTCTACAGAGCTTTTCACGTTGCTTTTGGGTTGGATTTGTTTATTATTTTATGAAATACACTGTGCGACTTATTAAAAGCATAATATTTGCGAAAAACTGATGTGATTAGTGCGAAACTTTTCATTTTCATTTTCTCATAAATGCTGCGACCAAACTCGCTCAAATTTTGCATGCACGTTTATTTCAGAGGTACGCAGGGGCAACTTTTTTAGTTTTTGTTTAAATCGTATATTCCGTGAGATATTGACTTTCAAATTTTTCGAATATTCATAAAATACTCAAAATTGCATAAATCGAAAAACTGAAAAAATTGCCCCTGCGTCATGTTCATTTACGCATTTGTGCCAAGTTTGAGCTAATTTCATTCAGCCGTTAATGAGTGACAGCGTTTTGAAAATTTCAGCTTATCCCTCTTGTGTAAGTCGCAAGCCAAGCACTGGATTATTCAAATTCCGCATATTGTTAGCATTTAGCACCAGCTACCTATACTGAAAGCTTGAAATAGATTCGTTGGAAAATAAACTCAGGAGAACCGTTCCCGGTAATGCAAGCGCCCCCTTAAAGGAACCTGTTATTGTTTAATAAATTATTGCGTATTCATCCAGACTTAGTTAGGGACAGCCTTGCTGAGTCAGATCCTGTTGCGATCTTATTGCTGAACTAAATCCTGTTGAGATCTTGCTGCCGAATCAGATTCGGTTGCGATCTCACCGCTGAACCTGATCCTGTCGCGATCTCATTGCTGAAGACGATCCTGTTGCGACCATATTGCTGGATTAGATCCTGTTGCGATCATCCTAACGACCCCTATCTAAAACGAACTCACGACAACACCCCTAACAGGTTGGCTGTAGAGATCCCCGATTTTGGCAAACTACCTTTCGGGAATCTGGTACTTAGTTTGTCTAAATCAGGCAAACGCGCTGACCTTCCGTGTAAGTGAACCTTCTAGCCACTACGACCCCATTTCGTGAAACCGAATCAAATCAATCAAATTTCCCGTTTAATCCAACTGAGTTCATTACAAATAGTTAGTAAAAGGGTAAAGGGGGAGGGGGGACGGACGAGGTAGGAGGACGCACAACCGGGTTCACAACAAAATCACAAAATTGTCTTCATAAAGTTCAAAAATAATCGTTGTTGGCTCCAGATTTTCAGGTTCCAAATCACCATGGGAAAAATCCCATACCAATTCACCGGACCAGTACCTCCGGACCTCTGGGCGGATGCCCCTCGGCATCAATCGCCCGCTCAACCAAGAACCAGCACCGCCAGCTTTCCAAACGCCGAACCGGGCCCGTCCAAGCATCAGATAGAATCCATAGAGGCCATGTCGCAAAAAGGGGAATACAGAACCAACAAGCAATACAGAAAACAGGGGAACACTCGCCGTCAGAAAGGACAGGGGGGAGGGAAAGGGACAGTAAATAAAATACAAAAAAGCAAACAAGTATGGAAATTTGGTAAAAGAGAAGAAAGAGATTGCTAAGTTCGTGATGAGTGTGTGATTTTGAAGTTCCCCCCACCCCCCTAACACACCTACATGGTTTGGGTATGTTCAGTTTTTTTTAAATTTTCGATTTTTAGGCCCCCCAAGATAGATTTGGACTTTTTACTCCCCCCACCCATTGGTGTTGGTTTAACGGTGATTTGGGGGGGGGGCTCTCCCCCAACATTTTCTGGGGGGGCACCCTCTGGAGACCCCCCAACCCCCCCCCCCCAAAACCCCCCCCCAACCCTCCCCCAAAAAAATTTTTCAATTTTTATGTCAAAAATCGCATTTTCAGCCGTTTGTAACATAGGTGAACCAGGCTACAGTTTACCCCCTGTGAGACCCCCCGGCCCCCCCCACGGAGAGGCCAGACCCCCACCCCCCATACCAGACCTCGACTACTCCCCCCCCCCCCCCAAGCCGAGCTCAGACCCCCCTTCCCCCCCCTAAAATAGGGTCCAAACAAGAGAAAAAATGCCAAATTTTTGCAAAAATTTTTGCAATTTTTCAAAAAATTTCCGAGGGGGGGGGGGGGGGGGGGGGGGGGGGGGGGGGGGGGGGGGGGGGGGGGGGGGGGGGGGGGGGGGGGGGGGGGGGGGGGGGGGGGGTAAAATTGTCTAGAAACAGTTAAAACGCTAAGAAATAGGTTTTAAAACGCAATACGAATGGTTTTTTATTAGATTTATGTCGAAAATAGTCGATTTTATGTCCAAAAAGGGCCATTTTTAGCTGAAAAAAAGTTGGGTACAGTTTGGGTACAGTTTTTTTTGAAAATTTCCGATTTTTGAGACCCCCCCAAGCCAGATTTTGACTTTTTACTCCCCCCCCCCCCAACGAACCCAAACAGGTGGTACACCTATGGTTTGTAATACTAATAAACATCGAATCATGAAGTAATTTTAACATTAGACAGTGGTTTTAAACCATAGGTGTACCTAGGGGGGGGGGGGTGGTGGGTGGATTTGGTGGACCCCTCCCCCCAAATGGAAAAGTGGCGACCCCACCCCCAAATGGCCAAATCGCAGACCCCACCCACCCAAATTTTGAAAATTTTGCCTCAAAATTAGTAAAAATTGGACATTTTTTGGAAAAATTCGAAATTTTTGCAAAAAATCCATGTTTTTTCGAACAAATGAGCAAAAATGAAGAAATAATGTTGATTTTTAGTTGGAAATAACGCTTTTTTAGCAAATTTGCGAATTTTTTCTTAATTTTTGACCAAAAAATTTTCTTACCCCCCCAAATTAGATTTTTCCGGACCCCACCCCGACCCCACCTCAAAACGGCTGACCCCACCCACCCTAATTTCGGCTACCCCCTCCCCCAACGTTTTCTCAAGGTACACCTATATTTTAAACTCTAAAACTTGATTGTCCAGGTGTTTCTAAGTTCAAAAGAAGGCTAATATAAGTGTTATATATTTTATTTTATTTTATTTTCTCCCGTTTTGTTTACCATGTATATATAGCTTCTTTATAAGTAAAAATTGAAAACCGAAATACGTATATATATATATATTTATATATACGTATATACAGCAGAAATCGGTTTTTCATTAAAAATTGAAAAATTGTCTCGATTTTCTGCTATTTTTAGCGTTTTTAAGGTATTAACTAAGCGAATTTTTCTTAAAATTATCGAATTTTTGGCTAACAATTTGCAAAAATTTTCGTAGGGGGTTGAAAATTGTTAAGGGAGGGTGGGGGGTCGGCAGAAGGTCGATTTGGGGAGGGGTATCTTTCTGAAATACTAAAAAGATCATTATGGAAGGGTTGGACGGAAGAACGGAGCCCGGATTTAAATTCCTGGCCCCCAAAAACCCCTTAGAATCCATATTGGCGGCTGGGGAGCGTCGGAATAAAAATTTTCCCCCGGGCTCACGGGTTCGGCACCAAAAACCGGGTTCGGCGCCCTACAGGTCGCGGTTCAGCAGCTGCATTAAATCTGGTATTTTTCCCGAAACCGCCCCCTCGAAAACCACCGTAGGTGAATTTTCGCCAAATTTTATCAACGATTTTATATAGAAAACCTTTTTGACCATAGGTGTGGCTGGGCAAAAAATCTGGGGGGGGGGGGGTTCCGACGTAGGGTGGGGGGGTCCGCCAAATTTCCCAAAAAACCCCTAAATTTTCGATTTTTTTTGCCATTTTTGGCCACTTTTTGGCCAAAAATCGGGGGGGGCCTAGCTAAAGTCTGAAAAATCTGGGGGGGGGGGTCGCGAAAATTTATCAATT
Organism: Trissonchulus latispiculum; assembly: GCA_030248195.1. Classification (NCBI taxonomy): domain Eukaryota; kingdom Metazoa; phylum Nematoda; class Enoplea; order Enoplida; family Ironidae; genus Trissonchulus; species Trissonchulus latispiculum. Next base: position 51,396 of record JASAND010003221.1, on the reverse strand, counting down.
TGGTGGGGGGGGGGGGCGGCCCCCCCCCCCCCCCCCCCCTAACACATCTATGTTTTTGACCCCCAAAGTAAATGATTACCGAAAATTTTTATGGGGGGGGGGTCGGCCGACGGCCGATTTGGGGGGGATGGGGTGCTCTTCCCCAAGAAATGTCGATCTAGGAAAAAGCCAGGCTAAGGTTGAATCATTCTTTCGTTTTAGATGTCCGCTTCCGAAAGTTGGCTGAAATATACTGATAAACTTATTCATCCATCTTATGCTGCTGGTGGAGCTGCGTCAATTAATGCTTATGACAACCAGATACGGCAGCTTGTTCAACATGTAAGCTTTGCTCAAGCCGTGAGCAGGAAGTGTAGAGTGGATAGGCACTTCTAAAGAGGAGGGGGGGCCAAAATTTTGCCTTGGTCCCCTCTTATATATGGTTCGAAAAAAATTTTGTCTCCGATTTGGCTGAGAAAGTGCCCCATGTGTAAATCGAAGTCGCTGATTACAAAAATTGAATCGAGAGACTGGTTGTTGTTGTTGTGTTGTGATTTCCGGGGTCGTCAGCCTAGATGGCTTGCTATATGAGGCACATCAACCATCCAAAGTCCAGCACACGTCTTCGTAGTTCGCAAGCCAGCAGCACATCATTCAGAAAAGCCGGAGTAAGCAAGAATGAGGAAGAGGCAAAGAACCATTCGGTAGCATAATTTAAGCACTTGGATGGTATCTGCGCCGTTGACCAGACGGATGCCAGGGGACACCTGTGGGGATCTCCATTTGATGGGGTCCGTGTCCATCGGATTTCCCACGGAGGTTGGCATCTCAGTCCCCCCGAGAGACTGGTCAGTTCAATCGATCGATCAAAATTTATCAAACAGTATTGTCTCCTATTTTCGTAAAAAATCACCTATACGGTAATTCGGGGGCGCTGATTCCGAATCTGCAGTCGAAATTTTGATCAGAGCTGCCAAATTCTTTTTTTTTAAAAGCCAGTTTTTTAAAAATCGATGAAATCGATTTTTGCGGGCTCAGGATTGATTTTCATGAAATTTCGACCGCAGATTCGCAATCAGGTATCAGCACCTCCGAATATGTAGTCAATCGGGAAAAACGCATTTACATAGGAATTATATATATATGGGAAAATTTTTGCTGTTTGAAGAATGGCAACCCCTACGGAGTATTTTCATGTATTAATGACTTCTCTGGACTGTAGCAATAGAGAGTAATTTGTGCTTAATTTCCTGGGCAAAAAAGCCAAAATCGGGAAAAACGCCACTTTGGTCGAAGCATATCCTGAAGGCGTAGACCAATTCTGAGTGTTCCATCATGTTCAGCGTAGGCACCCTATGTTTGTTGTATACCGAGGCAAATTGTCTTCGTAAAGCATTAAAAACTTGCTAAAGCGAAGGCTAGCTACAAAATAGTGCTTTCCAATAATTCGTAATGCTCTTTTTGGCCAAATGTGCCAGTTTAAGGATAGAATGTGGCGTGTAGCGGTCAGAACGACTGACATGGCATATTAGTCCAAAAGTTGCTCATTTGAGGGACTAACCACCTACAAACAGTATATCTTGCTTTGTAAAACTTGAATTGCTGATTATATATTTTTAAAATAGTAATAATCCCAAAAATCCAAGATAACTGCTCAATGCGGGTCTAAAAAGTGACTGGCTTTTTTCCCCGATAGGTCAAAATCATCGGGGAAAAAGCCACACCTGCGCAGAGGCCACCAGACGTCGTGAACTGTTTACATTTGTATGATAACGAAGCCCGACATGTTCCCACTTGATTGCAGTATAAATTATTCAGATAGCGCTATTGACACTAAAGTTATGAATTTTTCAAAAATTACCATTTTCCCGCCATTTCAGGAACAAAGTTTTCCAAAAAATTTCGACCCTGCTGTTGACTGTAGAGGAGAGCCCGAAAGCTAAAAATTGGCGTGTGGGCTTATATTGAGGTCGTCATTCTACACGCCAAATATTACTCTAGTATCTTAACCCGTTAGGCCACGGCGTTCGTGGTTTTCCCCCGAAATTTTGACGTGGCTTTTCTGGGTTTATTTTGGGCAAAAATAAGTGGGGGGGGGGGATGTTCCCCCCACTAGTGGGGAGGGGAGGTCGAAAAGTGGGGGGGAAATAAAATGGGCCAAAAATGCTGTATAAATAGCCTGTTTTTCACATACACTGCTATAACTATGCTTAAAAGTGCTCAAAAATCAAGTTTTAGCACCAAAAAGGCGATTTTTGATCAAAAATTTCCGGCGAAGCCGGAAAAATTTTGACCAAAAAACCTAAAAATTTGGCGATTTTTGGGCACCTTAGGGTGAGTGGGGGGGGGGAAGCCCAAAAAAGTGGGGGTGGGGCCGAGTGGGGGGGGGAACCCAAAAAGTGGGGGGCGCCCCCCCCCCCCGTAAAGTAAACCCAGCTTTTTTCCCCGATTGACTACCCTATAGGCGACTTTTTGCGAAAGTTGGAGACAAAGATTCTTTGATCGACGGAATCTACTGATCGATCGATTGATCAAATCGATCTCTCGATTCGATTTTTGAAATCACAGACCTCGATTGACCTTTTTGGGTGCACTTTCTCAGCCAAATCGCAGACAAAAAATATTTTCGAACTATGCGGGGGTACCAATGCGAATTTTTGTCCCCCCCCCCTTTATAAGTACCGAATGGATAGAGTGGTCGAGAAACCTGGTTGTCAAAGGCTGCTAATTCTATCTGATCTCTAGCATTTTGATTACAGAGGCGACCAAGTTCTTTCAAATTCAAAGGAAGGGGGGAGGTCGAAAGGAATTAGCAGCAGAGACGGGTAGGTAAAAGATCTGATTACCATATTCAGGATTTTTTATTTCGTTCCCAACCTTTAGGTCAGATGGACTCAACGACCAAAATTTTTACGTTGAGCGCTGTTGTTATAGTTGTTAAAATGACAATTATATATTGTGAATTCATATTGTGTATATATACAGAAATTCCGGATCAAGTAACCTGGGGTTTTTCTAGGCAAAAATAAGTGGGGGGACGCCCCCCACCAGTGGGGGAAGGAAATAAAGTGGGCTAAAAATGCCAAAAATACCGTCTAAAAACCTGTTTTCTACATATACTGCTATAACTAAGCTTAAAAATGCTCAAAAATTAAGGTTTGGCACGAAAATAGGCGATTTTTGACCAAACATTTCCGGCGAAGCCGGAAAAATTTTGAAAATTTTGACCAAAAATCCTAAAAATTCGGCATTTTCTGGGCACCTTAGGGTGAGTGGGGGGAAGCCCAAAAAAGTGGGGGGGGGGAGGGGTCGAGTGGGGAGGCGCCCCCCACCCCACCCCCCCAATAAAAAAAACCCCAGGTAACTTTGGGGGGAAATCAAAAACTCATTTTTATGCAATAAATTTGATATTTTTGTGCTCAGGACTACGAGACGAGTCGATATGTACCAAAATGTCACACTGTGATTTTAGTGGGGCGATCGTTTTTGATCTTTACATGTTAATGGGCCCTATGCCTGACACTAAACCTTAACCTATGCCTCAGCCATACGTTAGACATAGGCTCTGAGATACCCATAAAGTCTACATTTGATTTTTTTCAGTGTTGGGGATCCCCCAGCAGGGCATGTTTTACAGGGGGCCTCCAAAATTGACCTTACATTTGGTATTTTTTGGCGAATTTTTAGGCGCATTTTTGTTAAAACATCTCCTGGGCCCGGGGGGGGGCAGGAAGGCCCCTCACGGAAAAAATCCCTAAAAATACCCCACGCCCAAAGTACCCTAACCCAAAATTCCTACAAATTTTAAAAGAACATGGAAAAACGCAGTTTTCTCTGAAAGCCCTACATACGTACTGTATGATTTCAACTAAAAATTACAAAAACGGAACCTGGTTAGTTAGCATGAAAATAAAGTTATAATATAAAATAGAACATATATAAAACATTGGACGCAAATCGCAATCACCTATGTATAGCCATGGGGGGGGAAAACCCACATTTTCGGATTTTGGCTGGAACTTTTTTATTATAAGGGTTATCTGAGAACTTTATATACCATCGTACTTGGCGTACTTAGAACTTTCTTTTAAGCCTATTTGCACTTCTCTAAGTCGTACCGTTAGAGCGGTATAATCATACCTGAACGGGAGGTCAAATTTCACTGACCCTTGTGGAAGCAAATTTGGGTACCCCTTGTGAGAGCGATTTTTCTTAAGCCTACTTTTGAAAGCAATTTTTAAGCGTTTTTTAGCAAAAAACTGCTATTTTTAGCTAAAACAACGTTTTTCGGACGTTTTTTTAGCAAGAAATGTGAGTTTTCAATGAAAAATTCCGGCGAAGCCGGAAAATTTTGGTAAATTTTAGTGGTAAAACCTATGTTTTGGGCAATTTTCTTACCCCTTACCCCTTGTGGCCAATTTTCTTTCCCCTTGTGGGAGCAATTTCGGGACCCCTTGTGGGCGACTTCGCCGAGGGGGGGGGGGAAATCCCCCCCTTTCCCCCCCTTGTCCACCTGTGGGTATAATGCAAAAAGTAGCGGGGGAAAACCCAAATGGGGGAAAATAAACCTACCCCTACAGGTCTTAAAAATTGTCGTAGCGCAATTCTGACACTTCCTGTGTAAAAGTCAGTCCTTTTTAGTTAGTATGAACCCAAAAACCCGATCTAAGTAGCTTTTTTGAGATCTCAAGTGCCGTTAAAAATGCAGCATCAACTGGACAGGTATCATAAAGTTTAACACAGAAACATAGGGCAATCTTTGAAAAATGCCAAAAATGATGTATATAATTTGATAAAACTTATTATTCTATCGTGTAGAGAATGGTTTTTTACGTAGTATTGGCTATTAAAATCCAAAAATGGAACCTGTATTGGGTCCTCCAGCTGCGAAATGGCAGTTTTAAGGTTTTTAGCCCCTAGCTAGCCAGGTAAGCAAAATTGTCCGAATCTGACCGCATAGGATGACGCAGCGTGCTCGATAATACCGTGCTATAGTCTCTAATTGTTTCCGTGTTGAGTTGTTAAAAAAATTTTCAAAACACTTTGGGTGGGTTTTTCCCCCCAAAGTGGTGCCAGACTAACGGTACAGCGGATCGGTCTAATTTTGGCTGTGTGCAAAGAGGAAGAGTTGCCATCATTGCAGATATTTGCAAAACTTGCCCAACCCAGTCAAAAGTTACATCGGTCCAAACTTTTGGTAAATTTTTGGATGGTTGAACCAAAAAGTAGTTGTCATTTTCAAAATGTCATAAAATAAGCAGGAGTGAACCAAATGACTTGATCTTTGCATACATAGGTTAGAAAGAGTCGCGCTTCCTGCTGCTATGTTTTGGAGCTCATATCTCCAACCCATGACCCAGGAGGCGGGTGGGTTTTTTCCCCCCAAAAAGGGGGTGGGTTTTTTCACCCCATGGCTATACCGATCAAGGCTTTACCCAGGTGGGGGAAGTCAAGGGGTCTAGACCCCCCTTTTGGGATGACAAAATAGCAAATTTTTGCTATTTTGCGCCTTCGGCGCGATAATTTACTGTTTGCAAGAAATAAGCGTCCAATGTACTGCTTTTGGGGAAAAATGCAAAAATTCTTCAACTTCAGGGGTGCTCCGCCCCCAGACCCCCCGTCGCATGTTACCTTGGACCCCCCTTTTTCAAAATTACCGATTTAGGTACCGAGGTACCGATTAATTTAAAAATGGGCAGCAGGATATAGGCATAGCCCAGCCCGAAATTGAGAAAACGTAGAGAGGAGAAAGGCAAACAGCTAAAATAGCATATAAATTGTTTTGGCGTATGTATTGTAACAATATCATAGGTTGAATGAGTACTAGCTTAACAGCAATAAAATCGGGGCATAGCATCTTCGCCGTGTGCTGCACGAATGAGGAGGAATGTTAGCCTTCTTTCAACGTCAGTCATATCATAGGGGTCGCGGCAGCGACCCCTATAATATGTGTCAGAAGTCCCTGGAGACACCGTAAAATAAGCTGCGCAGAGGCTGCGCAAAATCCTGCGCAGATCCTGCGCAGATTTCATGCGCAAATTGTAGAGCACATCGAGTTTAGTATGTGTGCGAAGTTTCAGCCCCGTATCACTTTCCGTTAAAAAGTTGTGCCCCGGACCGGTTATGGCGGCGATGTTTTTTTTTTCCGGTTTCTCCTATTTAATGGTCGTATTGTCCTGACTTTCCGCCTCTTTCACGTAATCTGCAGCGGAGGCCGGACCTAAAGGGTTATAGGGTCTGGTAGTACCCCATGCGCCATTTAAGAATCGCTACTTTTTTGCGCCGCAGGTGCGCCACAGCGCCGCAGCGGCGCCGCAAAGTCGGCTCAGAGCGAAAAGTGACCATTTTTGTGGTCGCTGCGCAGCTCGAACGTTAAGAGCTGGAGCCGATTTCTTTTTATATTCAGAAACTACATATATTGAACTAACTAAATAGCTAAGTCTCGTTTCTCTATCACTTCCCATGCGACCACAGTGGCCGGTCAAAAATGGTGAAAATTCGAAAAATGAAAAATCGAAATTTCTCGCTGTGTATTCAACTTAGAAAGCTCAATTCTTTCATACAAAGGTTTTCTGGCACGGCGAATTGATTCCCGTAAGCAGTTTTGCCGTCGGGCCCACCCATATTGCTGGGCTGGTTCCACTTTGCTGTCGGGAGGGTCAAGTCGGTACCGACATCCAAGAACACCATATAGGACTGTGCATAGCCTCTCAAAACTTTGTCCATAGGGGTTTTCTGGTGCGCCCAGCTCATTTCCGGTGTCCGTTTTGCCGTCCGACCCACCCATTTTGCTGGGCTGGTTCCACTTTGCTGTCGGGAGGGTCAAGTCGGTACCGACTTCCAAGAACACCATATAGGACTGTGCATAGCCTCTCAAAACTTTGTCCATAGCGGTTTTCTGCTGCGCCCAGCTCATTTCCGGAGTCCGTTTTGCCGTCCGACCCACCCATTTTGCTGGACTGGCTCCACTTTGCCGTTTGAAGGGTAAATCGGGTAAGGGGTCAAGTGGTCAAAAATAAGATTTTTCAAAAGTGGTCAAATTTGGTACCAAATGAAAGCGCTAAGTGAGCTGAACAACTTTTGTCATAGAATTGCATGCTCAAAGTGGCTGTAGAGTGCTGTGGTTGGGGGGGGGGGGGGACTTAGGCGATTTTGGGTCAAAACTAAAATTTTTCAAAAGTGGTCAAATTTGGTACCAAATGAAAGCCCGCATCGAACTGAGCATGTTTTGTCATAGTAGTGCTTACCTATAGTGGCTTTAGAGGGCTGTGGTGGGGTGGGGGTGGGGACTTAGGCGATTTTGGGTCAAAAATTAAAATTTTTAAAAGTGGTCAAACTTGGTACCAAATGAAAGCCCGCATCGGACTGAGCAACTATTGTCATAGAAGTGCGTACCTAAAGTGGCTGTAGAGGGCGTTTGTGGGGTGGGGTGGGGACTTAGGGCATTTTTGGTTAAAAAATTAAAATTTTCAAAAGTGGTCAAATTTGGTACCAAATGAAAGCCCGCATCGAACTGAGCAACTTTTGTCATAGAAGTGCGTACCTAAAGTGGCTGTAGAGGCCTGTGGTGGGGTGGGGTGGGGACTTAGGCGATTTTGGGTCAAAAATTAAAATTTTCAAAAGTGGTCAAATTTCGAGTCAAATGAAGGCCCGCATCGAACTGAGCAACTTTTGTCATTGCGTACCTAAAGTGGCTGGAGAGGGCTGTGGTGGGGTGGGGTGGGGACTTAGGCGATTTTGGGTCAAAAATTAAAATTTTCAAAAGTGGTCAAATTTCGAGTCAAATGAAGGCCCGCATCGAACTGAACAACTTTCGCCATAGAACCACCCACCCAAACTTGCTGTGTCGGATTTATATACTTTCTTTCTCAACCGGATTAAAGACATAGGCCCAACACACATATTATCCCCTTTTGTGCGGAGCATTTTTGTTACTTGTATACATATACTGTTTCCAAAGGCTGTTACAAGATGACGAGAGTCAAACGTTGGACGCCATTGGATCATCATTCCACAATCAGTTTACTAATAAAAGCGATCATTTCAAAGTTGGACTTGGACTGTTAAGAGTAGTTTTTTATTCAGAATACAGGCGTTAGCCAGGGATGAGGCGTGGACGAGTTCCTCTCCAAACTGCTGTAGTCGAGTGCATGTGTTTACCGTGCTCTGACCTGTTTGCCTGCTTCATAGTGAACTCAGTCTGCGCCACATACGTTTATGTACCTTTCTTTATTAACAAGAAAAGCCTTGCAAAAATGTCGAAATTCGGAGACTCAGCTTCCCCCTCGAATCCTAGCAAAATTTTGCTATTCCCCCCGCCCATATCGAAATTTATTTTTTCTGTCTTCGTCGAATTTAGAAATTACAAGGAGTATATTTATAATAAATCGTAAGTCAAATCTCTAGTGAGAGTGCAGTTTTTCATTTTTAGTTCACTTCTGAACACTTGTAGTTGTCAGCAAAAAAGTGTCATTTACGGTATTTGTTGGCCGAAAAAGTGAGGCTAGTGCAGCAATTTCGTCAAACTGATTTCGACTTCGACAAGTGCTACTGCTACCTTTAATTTTTATTATTTTGTGCCACAGCTCTTTGTTGCAAAGTAAGCGTTATCAGTTCCTTTTTCTGTAGCCATTTTTGCCATCGATTGTGGAAAGCATTCATAAATATATATAGTTCCGGAAAACTGTATTACTTTTAGTTGTTTTCTCATTATTCCGTTTATATAGTTAAATTTTGTCTTGTCCAAAAAGTTTTTGTTTGGCTGTCAATCAAACAAATGTGTCTTTAATGCTATATATAATGCATTGCAATAATATTTTAGTTTACTGATGATGTTCTGCCGTTTAGGTTTATTTGCTAAGAGAATATGATCTGTTGCCGAGAACGACACAGCGGATGATTGTCATCTATCTTCTGTATGAAATGTACAGAACTGATCACACATTAATACAGAACCCATTTCTTCTTATTTTCTGGAAATTATTAGTACTGTTTAATTTTATGTATATACGTATAACCTACACTATGCATTTGCATGACCTTGTCTGTCGCATCCACTCGTTTCTTCCTAATGATAATCGATTGGAGAATGAATATGCCGAATATAAATCAAAACTGTTAATTTCGTGAAAGATATATAATAGAAAGGAGCATAGTAGGTGCGCCCATACGTATGTATTTGGCGCAAGAAGTTTGTAGCTGCTAGGATAAAGTCTGTTTCACGTAATTTTTTGCAGATTTCAAGAATATGTTTTCAATATTATAAAGTTGAATTATGGTTTAATTTGTTAAGAAATTGGTTTAACTAATGCCAAAATGGCATTTCCAAATTTTCTATATCTATGAAAAAGATCCTGCAATTACGTTGCAATGTCTGAGTTGTGATGTGGCTGAATCACAGCAGTGCAGTCGCATATATATATCAATCAAAATACGTTCAGAGTTTGTGTTGGCGGAAATTACGAATTCTGAAGATCAATTCAAATAGCGTTGTCGGAAGCGCTGACAGTAATCGAATTGATTCTTCCGGCAGCTTTCCTAAACTGTCGAAACAGGAACGATACCTTCTACTGCAGCTGTTGAGTGGGAAATTCTCGCGACGTGAGTGGACGTTAAGCTGCTGGTTAGGGTGTATGCAACAAATTTTGACAGTCTGTATTTACTCAATTCCTGAAGTTCAAAGATGAAATTGTTTTACTGAACAAATAAGCTCAATATTTTGGGAAAAATGTAAATCTTGTCTTGTTTTCTCAATATTTTCAAGTTTGGACGCTATTTCTCTCTAACAGACATACAAAACACAGAATCATGAAGAATAGCCCTCGCTATTCTTTTAAAATTGCAGCCAGTCGTTTTTCTAAATTGATGGAAATGGGTTGAGAGAAATCTGTTTTTCAAAAAGGTTTAGTTTAGATTTTCAAAATTTTACATTTTGGCTGCTGTGATTGGGCAGAGATGCCGCAGAGAGCTCTACGTTGGGCATAAAATGCCTTATGGGACAACAAATGTTTACAATATACTTGACCGACGGACCAGCGCCGTTACTAAAGCTGTCGAAATCTTCAATATTTGATATTTCGGAAAATGGCCATTTGTGGATCTCGAAAATCAATTTTCGCTTTAAACCGTAAGGAATTGAAGAATACTCTCAAAAGCAAAGTTGTAGGTCTTGGTGAGAGGATTCTAATGACTATATAGAAGAAGCTTGTCCGAGTAGGGTGGTCACAGTGAAAATTGTGGCGAATTAAAGTTAAAGGTGTTCGTGGCAAATTACTTAATTGGATTAAAGGTTTTTCTTTCTGACAGAACTCAGTTCGTGGAATTGAATGGTTGTAAATCAGCTAGATCGAAAGTTACAAGTGGAGTTCCTCCAAGGAACTGTTCTCGGCCCTGTTCTTTTCACCATATTTTTATTAATGATATTGTTAGCAGTTAAGTCCGCTAAAATTCTGATTTATGCCGATGACGTTAAACTGTACATTGAAACTTGTCGATCTACCGTTTCTGATCCACGTTTACAGGAAGATCTTAGGCGGTTGTACGCTTAAAGGACCGTAAACAGAGACTGAATTTTAGATTAGGTCAATTATTAATAGTTTTAGGTTTATAGCAGGTACTGAGTAGTGCACACGTGACTTTATGCCCAATTCTGGCTCGACCGGAGAATTATTTGCATATTTGGCCAATTTGTCCAAATTGGCCACAATCATGTCCAATATTGTCCGTTTGATCGCTAAATCACCCAAAAACGTCGGTTTTGTTCTATTTTCAATAGTTTTCAACCTAAAAACACAAATTAACACATAACACATTACGCAATACACAATTCGTAAAAGTATGCAGTTTTAATGCGTACAAGTAAAAGTTTTACACAATAAGTAAAAGCCAATCGGTCCGGATAATACTGGCTGGGGTTTTAATCTCCACCACCTCTGTTTCTAATGTGTTTAAACTCATTTGATTCAGGTAGCCATCCGATCTGCTCTGAGCGCGAGGAATCCTGCTGCTAGAATCAAGTCTGATCATTCTCCAGTTGGAGATCACTGCGTGACGCATTATCAGCGCCTGTCTAGTTGTGTTCAGTCGTTGTTTGGATTCAGAAGGAGATCCCTTGCCAGTGTGAATCCAGTCCTGTTTGATTTGTCTCGTGGAATTGCTAATTAAGTACATATTGGGTCTACCTTTTGGCACAGAGCCAGCTCGTTGTGGAGCAGACGCGGTGTTAGCTAACTGACCTCAATCTCTGGGAAAAGCCAGTACTTTGGTACTCAAACAATACTTGAAATTGTGAAAAGAACTATGTACCATTCAACCTGTCTGTTTGACAGAAAACCGTGCCTAAAACCTATTGACTTTAGTTTATCTTGTATTAATCTTGAAATAATTATCCGGGGAAACCGTTAATTTGTTCGTTGGAAAAGACTCTTTAAGGCCAAACTATATTTGTATAGAAAAATAAATCTTGTTACAAAAATGCACGAAAAGAATCTGTTATCGAAGTTTGTATGGTTTGAGATTATACGTTATTGTTTTTGAAAAATTACAATGAATCGTTAATTATTAAAAGTTTCCCTTTCACTGTTTTATTTTGTTTGGTGGAATATTTACTGACAAGGAATAGTAAGATTTTTCTACATCAGTTAAAGGCGAAGGCGGGGTTTGTTTTTATTGGCTGGGTATGTCAATAATTTCAGCCAATAAGAGCGTGTGGACCAAACTAGATGTGGACCAACTAAGAATACGCCTATGCACACATACTCAAATGTATATGTGTGTGTACATATACATTTTTATACACGTAGGGGCCCAGGCCACTCTTCCCACCCTTCAATCTTTATGGTGGTGATTCCTTTTGGAGACATCAACTTTGAACCGTTACCCTGGCGCTAACAAGCCATTTTTTATATCAAAATGTAGCTTAAGATTTTCTCCTTCTAATAAATACAATGAACCTATTTTAATTCTCGGAAATTATTTTACTATATTTTCGAAGTAATTTAATTTTAATTTGTTTAAATTTAATTTAATTTTAATTTTAATTTTCCTCATTTTTTGCAGAGTGAAGTAAATTTTTCGTGAGCTGTCGGCCACATCATTCCATTCCACTATCAAATAGCCTTAGTTTGATTTGGCTTGCGTAGCTCAAGAAATAGCTGATTATTTGATTTCTGCAAAAATAATAAGTTTTCAACGCCAAAATATTAGAAAATCAGCTATGTCTCACTATAGAGAAAAGCTAGAAAGGTGCTTCAAAAGCTGTAGAGCTCAACAAGATCTTTCGAATCAATACAATCATAGCTATGCAGTTACTGTCTAATTGTCAAAAATCGGCAAAAACTCCCCTGAACGGAGACGTCGAAGTTTTGAAGCAGGATTGCGCAGAGGGTGTTAGATAGCTAAAGGAACTTATTTTGGAAGATTTGAACCGTGAATATGTGCCCAAAAGGAAACACCACCGTAACACATATTTCAAGGGTGGCTAGGGTGGCAAAAGTTGAAACCCTTGCCACCCTTCAAGTTTCTATATAAAAGACATGTATGTTTATTCCTGCTGGAGCAGGAATGAATAAAACTACTTCTATCTATGTTTAGCATGTATTTTGTCTATTTGATCACATCAAGGCTCAACACAGGGCTAGTATAGGGCCCTTTTTGCGGAAGTTCATTTATGCAAATTAGGTAAACGGCTATATAAGCGAAGGAAATCATAGTCTTATCGCAGTTTATTAACTGTCAGCAATCTAAATGGTTGCAAACTTTGTGTGCGGAAGTGTAGCGTTTGGGCTGCACATAGGCACATAGATGGATCTTTGAACGATGGGATTTAGAGCTCATCGTCAAACTTCCATCTATGGTGAGCACTGTTGTTTTGAGAAATTCCAAGTTTTCGGACGATTTTCGAAGATATATACTGCCAAACCCAAGAGTTCTCAAACTAATAGCGAAATATAATACTCCACTCATACTGAAGATCACCATTAATGAAATCCTTTGTATTTGGTATTAAAGAATCAGTTAAAATTTGAAGGACTGAATATCGATGTGCTGTGGCGGTTACTGCATCGGCACAATGAACTCATTGACATTTTAACAGGAATCATTGCACTGAGTGAGTGTATCAAGTTAACACTAAAGTGCGTAACTTGTCCTCGTCGGCCATTAGCCATTGGATAGTTATTCGCTAAGCGTGCTTTACTGGTCAGCTCAACGGTTTACAAAAAGCAATGCTAAAGAAAGCGCTAAACTGATGATATCCTAACTCATGGTGATTGATGCTTAGAGTACATAGAATAATAAGAAATATGCAAATAAGCAAATTTGTGAGTTATTTCAACAGAAATTATTAAGGTCCACGAAGGAATATTGCCATAACTTGTTAAGAATATGCACATATGCTCATATGTGTATATGTGTAACTGTCGTAGTGTTTTTGCGAAATTGATCTTTTCGCGAAAAGACCAACAATTTCGGTCTATTCGCGAAGTGCCCGGTCACATTGAGAAATTAGTTTAAACTACGCTCATTTCTGTTACCTGTCCGGCGAGTTGGGCTTTTGGCGAAATAAGTCAAATCATAACATTATTTGTGAAAGCTAATTCATTTATGATGCAAAATTTATGGGGTCTGCTCTGTATTAGCAAATATTACAAATAGGAGGCTTCGCTACAATGTTTTGAATACAAAAGTAGTTTTTAAAACAGTAGAAACCTGGATTCGAATACCCTGCAACAACTGAGAATAGTCAGCGCGCAGTACTTGATTCAAACCTCATGACACACAAATTAAGGCTGCATTTCAATATGAGGGCAGAAGTCATGCATTTCTGGTTGAAGTCGTTATGGCATTTACAGCGACTAATCGCTCAAGTGACCGCAGCCACTTTTCCAAGTTCTCACCTCAGATTTCCGTTGTTCTGCCGAAAATACTTGTTGTCAGATCTGCTTGCGTACTAGATAAGGATCACACACACTCTGTTGCAGTGCTCTACTTGGCAAAATGAGCCAGTTTCAAAGTCAACACTAGCCACGTTCTTAAAGTTCACCGCCCAAGTGACAGTGCGCACACTACAGATATTGCTAACTACGTGACAGTGCACAAGGCCAATGCTATAATTACGACGGCAGTCGAGCCCAATTATTTGTGGGGTTTAAGCTTCCAATACAACAGCAAAGAACAAACATAAAAGAAAAACTGAGGCTAGCCTGGTCAGCCCAAATCAATTTTCAAATTTAAATCCCTTAATTTACGACATCAAGCTATGCAATGGACTGAGCAGTTTCATTTTCGCAGAATCAAGTGTAGCAGTGCTGCATGATAAAGCAGAATAAACCCATTTATTCCGAATCAATTCCATTTATACTAACCAATAGCAAACCCAATACGAACATTACAGTTCCAAAAAGCAAATCCAATTCAGGGGCTGCACACAGAGCACTAATTTCCCAGAACCTGATTCAAGTGGGAACAATAGTGATTCAAGTTAAAACATCAAGCTCACACACGATGATAAACCCTTGGGAGACGTCAACGCGTGTTGGCTTTGGGAGACGCAAACGGGGCGCCTAGGAAAAGATGGGGGAAACCCACACAAAAACACCGAGTCTCAAGGCAATAAAAATTATTCCGGGCTATTCCCAGAATCTACCTAGGTACTCCGCAAATAATTCAAACATTTGAAATAAATTAAATTGAGATCGCGACAACTGGGCTGTTTAATTCAAATTAAAGGCAGTATAATAAAATCACCATTTGGGCACCCAATGTGGGACAAAATAGGAGTTGCGGGCTACCAGCTAATACGGACAAGGAAAGAAAACATCTAGGCACGAAATAAAATAACAGCATAACGGGATATACGAATGGGGGATAATGTATGCAGAAACGGAGAGGGCTTAAAAACTGATAAGAATCTTTGCGGGGGCGAAGGAAAAGTTAATGCAAAGGTTTTTAAAAAGGGAACTGACGTCAATGGGGGCGATACAAGGGGAAATAGACAAAAACAGGTGTAACAGCAGGGAGGCTAGGGCGCAACCAAAGAGTTAGGACTCAACTGAGTTTAATTACGGCTACAGCCAGGTCACAGTGCGTTCTCCTGAGAGACTCAGAGTATGGGACAATGTAACAGCTACAAATTATATATTAGCAAACTCAGTCGTCTCGGGAGAGACTCAGAATACAGTCGGTCTCGGGAGAGACTCAGAGTATAGATTAACAATCAGTTGCGATGCAAATATTATCGGCTCCAGGGGGAGCTCAGAATGACAAAACTACTAGGCGGCAGAGACATGTTGCGTAGCAGAGTAGCGGCGGCAGTTACTGGGAACATCTTAAGAAGACACCGATGGCAAGTTTCCAGAAGTTTGGTGTAGAAACTGGCGGAGAGTAATACGAATTAAAGGTTTTTAATACAAAGTTAACGGACGTAAGAACTAGAGCGTGAAACAGTTACGCCCAAATATAGGTTGCAAAATGGAGCGAGATGACAACTTTAAATAGTTTAAGAAAAGATTAATGGATAGGACAAATGTTGAAATTAAAGAGAAGGGGTGTTGCTGCAATGCCACGCTACATTCGCCCCCTCCTAGTAAAAAGCGTCCTCGCGCCCACTCGAAAGTAACGAAAGTAAAAAAGTAACTAAGACACAGTGGCTGGGATACTGTTTAAAGATGGACAAGTCTGCTTACGGACGGGACAGTCTACTCTGGAGGATATCCAACCAGTGCAATTTTATGGAGATACCCGGTTTGATCCACCCCAACAAACAAACAGCACTGAGGATTTTGAAAGTCAAAGCGGCCCACCCCAGCCAAATTTACCCGGCGCCATGTTTTAGAGCGCAGAATAAATCTGGCTCCCTGGGCAATGGTGCCGCGATACCAGGGGTATCCAGAAGGGCGAAGAGGGTGGTAAGGAAAATGTCACAGTGTCATCACTGAAATGGACAAATCCGGTAACTTCATCCCGCACCCGGTACAAAGGAACGTTCGGTGGTGGGTCGGGATTTTCAGCTTCAGCCCCTAGTGCGAGATCATCAACAACGGCGCTCGCAGGTGGCTCTTCTGGGACATCGTCGATGACCAGTACTTCTGGTTCGTTGTTTGCTGTAGGGGCTGGAGCACGATCGCTGATGGCGTTAGAATTGTCCGGATTGACGTGTTCAGCAGCCTCGACAACCCTTGGACCGTTTCCAGAAATATCCAGGGCAACATGGAATAACGATTCTTCGTCCCCACTGAGTCCTTCTGGGGTGGGAGGACGAGAAAGAACCCTCGAAGGGTCCTGAGCTGCCGAAGCCACCGTGGATTGGCCAGGGGGAAAGGCCACTTCGTCTGTTTTCGAACAGTCTATGATCAGTTTCCCGCTAGTGGTTGGTTCTACTGAAATCGAAACCATAGAAGCTGTGGTTACCCCAGTTTCGAGCCCAGGTGGTGGCGGGATGTTGAGCAGCGAAGAACCAGAGGTTCATCCAATAGTGGGGTCCCTGGATGGAATGGGGCTTCCGCCGCAGGACCAACTGAAGGAGTCGACACCTGTGGGCCAGGAATGATAACGGAGGAAGGTGGTGAGGACACCTTTGGTGACGAAACACATTGCCCAGCAGGGGTGGCTACGGTAACCGGTCGGATATAGTTAATTGCCGGTGGTAAAGCTAGCGCTGCCTGTGGAGATGTGACCGTATAGGGTTGAATAAAAGTGGCAGGTGGACGGATGCCAAAATACTGCGGAGGAGAAGTAGGGGCATCTTGAGATTCATAATATGGTTTGGGAAACTGAATAGAACCTGAGTTAGGTAGCACAAAAGAATTATAGTCAGGAGGAGGATAAAGGCAAGACGCAGCTTCACTGGAAGTTAATTAAGTTAATTTGAGATCATTATCTAGTCCGCATCTGGGACAGGATTGGCGGTGGTGAACCACAGCGTCTGCAGGAATGTCGTATATCCATAACTGTTCTAAATTTGGATTAATTTTTATGCTAGGCTTGTCTTCTGCTTCAAAAAAAGAAAAAACATTGTTAGGATCAGGTCAGGGGAAAGAGCATTTTCTACCAAGAAAAAAATAGATTAGCACGTTGTTTGGAAAAACACACAAAAAATACAGTCTTCGACTAAATATTCAGGCGATCGTAAACAGATTTAACTTGTCCATATTGTACAGTTTGTCGTCGGCAAGTTTTGCACATAACCGTGATATACTGAGTTTAATGTCTGGACGTACAGTTGGACTTAATTATTTCTACATTAAAGAGAATTTACCGCTGCCTGGAGAAGTAGTGAGATCGCATCAGGTGATTTATAGTCAGGCGCGTCCAGAAAGAAGCAAAAGAATTTGCAAGGTAGTTCATATTACAATTTGAAAAAGATAGTTAAGATTGCTGCCAATAAAGGGTCTGTAGGACATATATTTTATGTAGAAATCATGCATATGTGTATCAGCCAGCCTAGCTAATAGGTGGCGCTGTTGAGACGTCTGTTTTCTCTCGAAGCCTCTCCCAGCATCTCACTTCTCAAGGGGGTCTCAAAACTATCCAATCAAATTCTTCCACGCCTTTTCAAAACTGGTCTTATCCAGACGTCTCAAAACTTAGTCAGTCTAGTGTCCTGACGTTACTGCGTGCGGTCGTGTTTTTATACCTGCGGTCCCAATATTTCCTTTACATCTACTGTGCCTTATTCTGCCTTATTTGCTGTGCTTATTTATTGGTCGCTCCATATGTCTAAAGGGTTTACCCCTCTAGGCTTCTAGTCGCTCCAGGTTAACCCTGTTGAGCTAGACTTATCATATTTATCTTAGCTTTATTTGTTTTTAAATTTATTGTTCTTAAATCGCTTTGAATGTCTCTAAAAATTATCTTCAAATATTTAGGTTCTCTCTTTTCTAGTTAGGGCAATTCTTTGTAGTTCTCTTCTAGTAATTCTTGTATTTTTATTGAGAAAGTTTTGTAGTCTTATCTTGTATCCTATCTTCTGTTGTGAACGTACTATTTAGCTAGGCTTATTTGTCTACATTATATTTCTGTAAAAATTTCTGTACGCTTTTCGGGGTTCGCCCCTTGTCCAGCACGCTTTTTAAAGTAAATGTGGTCTCCTTTTAGACCATTTTAGGGTGTCTTATTTAGTTTAGGTTTTTGTATTAGAACTGTTTAGTCGGTAAGTAGGGCTTTTTCTGAGTATTTATTGGGTAGGTAGCTAGTTTATTTAAGCGTGTATTTTTCAGCAAATTTGGGGTAGGTTTCTAATTGAGTCTTTGCTCCCCATCGGTGGTTAAACTCCATTCGGTAAGGTTCACTTAGGCTTGTTTGGCGAGGTTCGTTAGGTCGACTGGAACTACATCTCCTCCAGGTTCGACGTTCTCCTTGTGCACAGTTTCCCACTCGTAAAGTTTGGTTGTTTGCACACTTCCAACTTTACATTAGGCTGCCAGTCCACGACCTTAATTTTATTTTTATTCAGCTTTTAGTAATTTTTTCTTAGGTTCGCTTCTTTTTATAGGTCTTTGTTTTTAACAAATTTTTCTGATCTCATCTCGTTTTTTCTAAATTTTTCTGTGCGTTTTACTGCGTTTTTACCGGTATTTCTGGGTCAGTGTATACAGTACGTATACATTGGAGCTTAGTTAGTCCACGGTACGTGTGACTAACTGCAACTTATGTCGGTTTTACGTTCGCCAGTGAAATCGTCAAAGGCCTCAGCTAAGCCGGGTGACCCGACTAGCTCGAGTGACTCGATGGATACTCGGCCTTTAAATCAGCATGGTTTTGGGCGGCTTACATCAAGCCAGCCAGCATTGAGCAAGAGTTCCTCTACTCAATCAGCGTCTAGCCGTGCATCCTCAAGCCAAGAGCCTGACGGGGCAGCATCTAGCAGACCAGTGCTCAGGTCTGATACGGCTAAGAATAAAGCCTCTTCTCAACAAGAGGCTGATGAAGACGCTTTGGATCCGGGTGACCCGGATGCCCAACATGAGGACGGGACCTCTAATAACCCAGGCGAATTTCAGTCACCGGTATCGGAGGACCCCAGTGAAGAGGACTGGGATGAACAGGCGACTATTCACGATCAACTGGAATATGTCCGACGCAAGCTAGCCCGCATCGGAGCTGACCTCCGGCGGCAGGAGACTGGCGCAGACGTACCGGGACGGTCTCTGCCTGGTATGTCGGACATAAAGGATTTACGTGACTTTTTAACTCAATTGGAACTGGAATTATTCCAGCAACGCCCACGGCTGGGCTCGGACAGCACGATTATGCGCCGTCAGCTCGGCATTATGTCATTCCTGCCATATACTCGCCCTAAATTACAACAGAAGGATAAGCCCAGAGCTTCGGGATTTAGTGAGCCGGCGGCACCGGTACAACGGTTCCGGTCTACAGCTCATATAGACCTGACTAGGGCAAAGCATCCGAAACGAGCAACCAGTAGTCAACGGCCGGGCGGTAATGACCCCGACCCGGAACCCGACCGGAAACCACGGATACGTGGACCGATGGATAACTGGGTGGTCCCGTTGCGGGATCCTACCCCAGTCCCCGCTCAGGCCCCGGTCCCGCGACGGGATACGGAGGGCATGTTTCGGATGCGAGATATGACCAATCAAGAACGTGGTGTGATTCGTGGGCTTATGACAGCATGGATAGCGGCACTTCCTATGGAAACATGGGAAGCACTGGAGCATACATTCCCGCGGGTATGCATTGAGCTGCTCCGGCTATGGCCAACTCCGAGAGAGGATCCAAATGCGGGCGCGCCCCCATACCAGATGGGACAGCCCCCGCTGAGGAGGCATCCGAGTCCGGAGCCCGTCTATCGTGGTCGAGGGAATGAACGGAGAGCTCCGCCCATAATCGACCTAGACTCATCTGATGACCAGATGAGGGGGCCAATCAGGGAATCACCCCGCCGTCGAAGGGAATACTCTCATCAGTCTAGAACCTCGTCCCGGGCCCATCAGTCTCCACCGCCGGTACAGCGGATGTCGAGTCCTCGCCGGTATTCCCGTGAACGGGAATACAGTGCGCCCCGTCGAGAACGGTCGGAACGACCGCAAACTCGCGAGCCCCGAGAGCCATCATCCTATGAGAGCTTCAAGCATCTGGGAGAGTACCTGAAAGGCTTCAAAGGGGTTAGGCCCTTTCAAGGATCGCAAAGTAATATCAAGTTTACCAGCTGGCTCGCTAATTTTGAAACGACAGTGAAGGTACATGACGTACCCTCTAACATGAAGTATAGAATTTTGTGGACATTGTTGGATGACAAGGTCAAAGAGTCCATGACCCCATGTCCACCGGATACTTTTGAGGATCTAGTGACTAGAATCCGCCAATTGTACGAGCCATTGCCGGTAACAACGGAGCAGTATGCGGAGCAATTCTACAGTCGAATGCAAGAACCACAGGAAAAACCGCACGATTATATGGCAGCGTTACGATTGCTAGCGGTTCAAGCATTTCCATTCGAAACTGGGTTCGATCGAGAAAAGAAGGTGGTCGCTCAGTTCAAACGAGGCCTGAAGTCTGAGCTGCGCTCTAGAATGGCTGCTCCGCTGGCGGACATCCAATTCTGGCCTCATGTCCGGGAGAACGACCTGATAACTCGAGCTCTACATATCGTAGAGTCGGTTCAGGTAGAGCTGGACCGGGAACAGGCCGTTACGGTCTTTAGTGCCCAGAGCCAGGGTCAACAATGCAACAATGTTCAGCAGGGGAGACCCCAGCAGAACCAGCGGAACCAACAGAACCAGCAGCAACAACCGCAACAGAGTCAGGGCCGTAACCAAGGTTATCAGAACAATAACGAGCGACCACCACCACGCCAAGCACCGGGCAGGTGTTGGTATTGTGGCCTAGTGGGGCATAGACAGCAACAATGCCCAGACTACCTGCAGTATCTGAGCCAGAACGGCCAGAACCAGGACCAGAACCAGGCAAGGGGCAATGTCCACACACAGTACGGCGTGCGCGATCAGGAGGGTAACCCCCCTGCACGGAGTCGCTACGACCGGGATCAGCGCAATCAGGGCCAGCGGAATCAAGACTTCCGCAGCCAACAGGACCCACAAAGGCAGCAAGGCCAACAGGTCCAGCAAGGCCAGCAACAGAGGCAGCCGGTACGGCCGCGCTCTATAAGCAGAGGCTATGTGGGCCCACGCCGGTACGAAGGTTTTCCAGAGCAGGGAAACGAGGAGGCGGGACGCGGGCAGTAGACCTGGACCCGTGTCCCGCACCGGCAAACCCGTCTGGCGGAATGGTCTGTGCGGTGCAAGCAACTAGTACTAACCTTGTTGATATGATTTACTCAATTAAAAATGACCCTTGCTGGAATCGTGGTGGCATCTGGAGTAGTGACTCCGAGAGTGATAGTGATGCCGAACACCTGGAAGGGGCTGACCCCCTCCCAGACAAAGAATACCTCCACCCAATTCTTGAACTTAATGCTCGGGCGACCCAAGCATTAACCCAATGGAGATGCAAATGTAAGGCCTGCAAAGCAAAGCGGGAACCTGTGTGCTTGTATTTGAATAAAGACACAGATCAGGATGTGAACCCGTGGAAATGCCCGTGCAAATCCTGTAAGCAGGTGCGGCGACGGGCCGAATGGTTTCCAACTGAGGAAGTGGTCCTGGCTAATGGGGGCTTCCCCGACGCGGGTGACGTCATCTATGATGGCGAAGGTAACCTTCGGCCATATAAATACTGGAATAGATGGCGCAAGGAAGTAAAGCCCTTCGGAGACGGAGGAGCTTCAGAACGCAATTATAATGTGCCGGCTCGAAAGAAGTGGAAGCGAGCGCCCGGAACGGAATGGGATATGCTCCCTATTTTGCGTAAGGCCATGAAGTGGCAGGAGAATGCCGCAATCATGGCAGCTCAAACACGGGCCAAGCAACCCGGGACGGGTACGGCTAGGAGGCAACGCAAGACCTCAACATCTAAAGAGGTCCAGACAGACCCGATTCGGATTATATTGCCGTTGCGGCAATGGAACCTGTCCATAACTGAGGATCAGCCTGCGGTAGGGGCTAATCGCAAAAGCCCTGGGGAAGACCAGGCCCCTGTAAATGGGGAGCAAGCTAAAAGCCCTGGGGACAGCCGACCTATGGGTAATGGGCTTTCATCAGTAAGCACTGGGGATACCCCAGTAGCTGGCATTTCTACCTCTACCCAGGTGGTACCTGAGACACCAGCTAGTAAACGACAACCACCCAGAATAGTGGTCACTGACGCGTCTCCACCGAAGCGGGGAGGCAATTTACAACCATGGGCCACGGCCAACAATCCATCACGGAGAGAACTCACGGAAAGTGACGCCTCGGATGACGAAGCAGGGGGTTCAGGATTAACTCTTGCCCCTGTTGAAGTTCATGGCACTAGAGGTACTCCAGTAACGCCTTTAAAACTTCGAAAAGACATGGACGGCGAATGGGAACAAGTAACCCGAAGGTCAAAAGCCTCCTCAGGTACTGAGCAGGCAGCGGTTCCCACACAGAACAGATTTGCTCTGTTAGAAGTGCAGGACTATGCGCCTATCAGACACGGCTGGGCGGTCGTGACCCAAGCGGTTGAGCAGGCCCATGTGGTAGCCCAGTCTATAGGAGAGCAGATCCAACAATTGTCCGTGAACGTAACGTCCGTGACGGACCAGGTACGCCACTCAATGCAAGAGTTTGAACAACTCTTAGCTGAATTCGCCCAAAAGGACTATGAGCGCACACTGGAGCTCCAACAGAAGGGAGTGCTCCGTGAACCGGACCAACCCATTTGGGCCGAGGATCCTCCGCAGCCTAGGAAAGGCAGACGGGGTGTACGACTAAATGACCCGAACGAAATCATAGTATTGGATAGTACCATATTGGAAGAGGAACCTATTCAGCAGGAAGTTACTTCCGCTAACTCGGACGATCCTACCGTGCAACAAGAGAACCCTACGGCAGCACCAGCAGAGGTGGCTGCTACGTCTGGGAACCCACCGGAAAGCGATCTGACCATCGTAAATCAGCAAGAAGTGACTTCTGCTGATATAGGGACTAAGTATGGTACATGGGATCTAGAAGAGCAGCTTCGCGCTGCTCTCTGCCCAGTCCAAAGGCCCGACTTTAATTTGGAAACCGAAGTCAGCGATCACGAGGAGGCTAGTGGGCAACCCACAGCTCCAAATAAACACCTAAACAGAGCGGTACTCTCTGTTTTAAACGGGACAGCGCCATTCTTTGTGTCACAGTGTACCCATATAGCATTGAAGAAAAGCCCGTACGTTATCGTGGAAGTCAAGGGAATCAAGACGTTAGCCCTGTTGGACACAGGTGCTAATATTTGCTTGATGTCCAAGCAATTCTTCGACCAACTTAACAGTGACGGACGCTTACACCTGGACGAAACAAAGGCTACGGAAGTAGCTACGGCAGCCGATGACCGGAGCCTAGCTATATTGGGTACAACTAAGATCTCGTTTAAGTTGTACGGCGTTTGGTACGAATATACCTTTAATGTTACGAACAGCCTGCAACAGGATTTCATTATTGGTTATGACTTCCAGGCGGATCATAACTGGGTGATTTTTCCCCATCAACACCTTCTGCTCTGTGACAAGAAGAAGGTGCCCTTGCTAACCCCAGGTGACCTGCAAGCGTTAGCTAACCGCTTTAGCATAGCCGTGTCGTGTACGGTCTATTACTGCATGAGGGAGACATGCAAGCTACCTCCTCGATCTGAGGTTATGGTTCCGGTCCGTTGTTGGCTAGACGGAGCAGCAAAACCGGCTACTAACCAGGCAGTCGTATTTGAACCATCAGATGAAGTCTTAGTAGACTATGAGGTCTACCCTGTACCTGGAGTCCTGGAAGTGTCCTCTCAAGTAAACTATATCAAAGTTTACAATCCTTTGGACAGAACGGCGCAGTTACCGAAGGGGCTACCCCTAGGACAGGCAGAACCAGTCACTACGGTGACCGAGCGACAAGGGTTCCGCTATGCAGCCGAATTAGGAGTGAACTTTGCACAGATTCACCCTCATTTAACTGGGTGGGCGACTCACCCAGCGACTCAGGTACAGGAAAAAGAATTGCGACATGCCCTTACGGAGGTCGAGAAACTAGAGCCCTACCATCCAGGCGATACAGTTCCTATGGTCAATAGCGTCGGTAATGCTATACCAGTTCCACGGTGGGTTGACCCCACTGTGTGTGTAGCCCAGAACGATCAGACATGGGGTTACGAGGAGCCACCAGCGTTAACGGATAAAGGCTTGCAGGCCTTTAACGACCTGCATTATTCGGCTGACGAAATGACTTCGCAGCCTATGCCCTCACTGGAAGAGCGTCAACAATTTGTCGACGAGAACGTTGACTTCGACTCCATGATCCTAGATGAGGAAGGCAAAGCGAAATTACGGGATATACTGGTGGAATTTTATGACGTGGTCGCCCGACCGGGTAACCCGGGTCGGACCAAAGTCGACCAGCATGTCATTGATACAGGCAAAGAGGGTCCTGTGAAAGGACGATCTTACCGGTATAATCCCAAGGACAAGGCCGAGATCGAAAAGCATATCCGTGCAATGCTGGACGAGGGGGTCTGTTCACCCTCTACCAGTCCCTGGTCCTCACCCTGTATTCTGGTCGGCAAGAAGGACGGCACTACACGTTTAGTAATCGATTACCGACGACTAAACAAAATTACGAAAAAGGATAGCTATCCTTTGCCCAAGATTGACGAAATCCTGGATCAACTCCAGGGCGCCGTCATATTCTCGACTATTGACTTAGCAGCAGGGTACTGGCAAGTCGAGGTCTATCCAGAACATCGCGAAAAGACAGCCTTTGTGTCACACATGGGCCTTTTCCATATGAACGTCATGCCGTTCGGGTTGTGTAACGCACCCGCAACGTTCCAACGGCTAATGGAAAAAGTCCTGACAGACTTACCAGTGTACATAGATGACGTTCTGATTCCATCGACAGACCAGGATTCACACTTGAAAATGCTCAGGTCGACCCTGATGCGTCTACGAGAAAATGGGCTGCGTATTAAGCTTAAGAAGTGCTGCTTTGCTCGGGAAGCAGTGCCTTTCCTGGGCCATTATGTAGGCCGTCATGGCATCAGTGTTGACCCGGACAAGGTGAAGGCAGTGTCCCAGCTTAGCCCACCCAAAGACGTCAAAGGCATTCGGTCTTTTCTGGGAATGTGTGGCTACTATAGGCGGTTCGTATCGAACTATGCTAAGGTAGCATCTCCATTGACGGACCTACTAAAGAAAGGTGTGCCCTTTGTCTGGTCCGACGCTTGTCAGCAAGCCTTTGAGGAACTCAAACGGCATTTGACGCAAGCGCCAGTCCTGGCTTTTCCCGATTTTGACAAAACTTTCTATGTCTCGACCGACGCTAGCAAGCGGGGTTTCGGAGCTATCCTGGAGCAACAGTTCTCTGTTCCTCGGAGCCTGGACAAGCCGAATGGACCGCGAGTGTTACGCGAGCGGCCAGTTGCATACGCTAGTAGAACCCTAACCCAAGGCGAGAAAGGCTATTCCGCTACGGAAATGGAAGCCTTCGCAGCGTTATGGGGGTGCCAGAAGTTCCGGCATTATTTGTCCGTTAAGCAGTTTGTCCTGCGCACGGACCATCAAGCAGTAAGGGACTTACTGAATAATATAAAAGCCTTGGGACAAGGCAAACTGGCCAGGTTCGCTACGCGTATGCTCGAATTCGACTTTGTGGTGGAATATCGTCCAGGTCGAGAGAATGTCGGACCGGATTGTCTATCGAGATTAGATCCGATCGATGAACCCGAGGACAGTGAACACGAAGCGACTGCGGTTATGTACCCTCCGGAGGTGTACGCTTTGACGGCGGCCCTCCCGGCTCCACCGACCCTGCTTACTTGGAAACGTGAACTTCGAGACGAAGAGGAATTCGCGATTTTGTTGGACTTTCTCGAGCAAAAGCGGTTACCGGCTAACCGACAGGAAGCTCAGGAGGTTAGAAAGTTACGTTCTACCTTCTTCATACGCAATGGGGTGCTTTATCGTTGGCACTTGAATAAGCACGCAGAGAGGAGAGGGTTACCCTTTCCTACGGTAGTTGTCCCGAAAGTCCAACGAGAAAATTTGCTGAAGGAAGTGCATTCTGATTTCATGACAGGGGGGCATCGTGCCCAACAGAATGCCATGGCCAGCTTAGAAACCAAGTATTGGTGGCCGCGCATGTCACAGGATCTCGAGGACTATATTGCTAACTGCAAATCCTGCGCCAAGTTTAGTCAAGGTCCTCGTCGACATCAAGCTACCATGCAGAATACGGTAGTGGTACGGCGGCCATTGGACGTGGTCGCTATGGACGTAATGCATTTCACGCAGAAGGAGACAAATCGCGGCAATACCTGCGTTCTGTGCATAGTCGACTACCTCACGCGTTACGCGGAGGCGTTCGCTATGCCTAATGAGCGGGCCGAAACCACGGCATACTGGTACTTTAATGGCTTCGTAGCTCGGTGGGGTGTCCCCGCTCGAGTCCTAACAGATCAAGGGCCTAACTTTATGTCCGTTTTCATGAAGGCTTTGGTGGACGCGAGTGGTTCAGAGCGACTCCGAACTACTGCATATCACCCGCAAACGAACGGCGTAGTGGAACGCTTTAATCGTACGCTTCGAAGCCTAGTAGCTCAGTATGTGAATTGTTTCCAGTCCGATTGGGACGACTACCTGCCATGGGGCCTATCCATTTATAGAGCGACAATTCATAGTGCTACAAAGGAAACGCCCTATTTCTTGATGACTGGTAGGGACTATCGGTATCCGCTAGATAACTTCTTCCAGCTTCCTGGTGAAGAAGGTACCACACAAAATTATAGTGATGCACGAAGCCAGTTGCTGGCTCGGCTTAATGAAGCCTGGCGGATTGCCCACGAGGCTTTACAGGAAGCAGCCCTGGTTAACAAGGAACGGTATGACACCAAAGCTACACCAGTTGAGTATAAACCAGGTACCCTGGTTATGCTTAATATAGAGCAAAAGAATGTACCGGCGGGCTTGAGTAAGAAGTTACGGCCTAAGTATGAAGGACCTTACCGTATCTTGGACAAGATTTCGGTAACGAATTATCGTATAGCTAGAACCAACGGACTGAGTGACCCAGTCGTTGTTAATATCAATAGACTGAAACCGTTTATTGATGCTCCAGTGAAGTTACCTGTAGTCACATTGTAGGGTACTTACAATGTTTGGACAGAGCACAGAATCTAGCTAAGCCTTGTGTGACGCAAGAGCTCTTGTATCTTGTAGACTAATTCGGGTTTTTAAGTCAATGGCCATTGCACTAGTAGCTAGGGTTTTAACCTAACACTTGGTGGTAGCATAGTATGTGTTGCATAACACCCTTTAGGGGGTGGGGTAAAATTAGTTTCAGGACCCCCTTTAGATTTATTGTTTCGTCGTAAAGTGGGGTTTTCATTTAATCTTACAATTTCTTTTCCCTAACCTATGGCTATTAAAAATTTAGTCACTGGGTTATTTATTCCTTTTTCACATTTTAATTTTCTTTAAACCCTAAACTTTAGGGTTTTCTACAATTCCTTAAATTTACCTAGGGGGGTTTCTTTTAATTCCTAGGATTCTTTAATTTTGTGGCAAATTATTCAAGGTGGTCCTGCCCTGTTTTCTGTCTTTATTATGTACGTTTATATATATGTATTCATATAAGCGTATATACTGGGTATGTGTGTTTCTAATCCCTATATGTGTCGTTTATTTGATTTCTTCCCTTACGTAGGCTAATATTAGGTAGTTCACCCTCTCTGTATGTGTAGTTTCTTTCACTTTTCCTCCTTTTCTTTCACATCTGTCATGCTTCACCTTCTGTTAGATTTTTGTACATTTTTCTGAGGCTTAGTTTAGTTTCTGTGTGTCGGTGAAGGGGTGCATTAAGTTCTGGGCAACCCACGACTTTGCACGTAACATCATTCGGGCACAAAGCACGGAGCGTCGTTGGTTCTGGTTTTGGGTAAACGCGCATTAAGGGTACCTTACTGCGTGTTCTGGATGTACACCTAGGTGAAGTCACTTCAGCTAGCTCTTAGGCCAGAACTCTCTTGCAACACATGTTAACCATGCTGCTGTTACCCGGAAGCCTCAGGCAAGACGTTTTGGGGCTTCAAACCGGCACTACCCGACAACATCTTGATACGAGGTGTCGAGGGTATGGCCGAGCCACAAGACTTCTATGATGATTGGGAAGCGCGGACCCCGCTGTCCGCGGTGGACTATGACGCTTTTATTAGAGTCATCCGTAAACGGATTGACCATGGGAGCGCGATGAACTCGCCCCACCGTTCTTTGGGACGGATTACCCGCCCCCGGAAATGAGAGCTGCTCCGTTACGGACGCAGACTAATAGAACGGGTGAATTTATCGCGGGTATGGCTCCTCCTGGGGAGGAGAGGAATGTTTACTACCCCTGCATCGGCGTGATCCTCTTTGATCCCGCCCACGCTCATCGCGCCCATTCCACCCTGCCAATCGATACGTCCAGTCCCTTATGGTTCGATTTCTGAGCTGTCCGGCTCATATCAAGGTAATACCAGTGACTGG
The DNA here is from genome assembly GCA_030248195.1 of Trissonchulus latispiculum. Lineage (NCBI taxonomy): Eukaryota > Metazoa > Nematoda > Enoplea > Enoplida > Ironidae > Trissonchulus > Trissonchulus latispiculum. The sequence continues at coordinate 22,841 of JASAND010003221.1, read as the reverse complement.
GTTACCTTCTGTACAGTTAATAATCGTGACGATTATTTTCTAGGTCCTTTCATCACCCTAACGGCGGAGGTTCACCTTAACGGCGGAGGTATATCATTACGGCGGAGGTTCCTATCCCTCACCATTCCATTATTTGACTTTTCCCTATTGGACATTATACTATTGGTTCTGACTTACCCTTTCTCTGGACTTATATTTTATATTTCATGATCCTATTTTCCCTGGCTGTGACATTCTCTATTGATGCCTATAACTCTTAACTTGGACTTTATGCTTAATTTATGAAGATTTCCCTACTTGGACTCAACTTGCTCAAACTTTGCCTTCCCGATTGTGACTTACACTATGGTGACCATAATTGCTCAATAATTGCCAATTCCAAAGACTTTTGCCATTTTAACGATAGAGACGTTTACTGTATATATCCTTTCCTACAAGAAGACGATTCCCGATTTTGATATTTTGCACTGGTATATAAATGTATGCTTTAACATGTGTAGTTTCTCGTCATATTTTATTACTCGTGTTGTTACTAATGTTTAAAAATTTACCTTTTCCGAACATTCTTTTAAAAATTTAGAAGGTTCTCTTAATTATATACTACCATTTTATCATTTTCTTGAGTATTACTTTAAAAATTTAACCTAAATTTTATGTACCTTGTAGTGATAATTGTTTGTGGTTTCTTGCATAATTCATGTCATATATAGCTTTACGTATGTATTATGTATATTTTAATCAGCTAACCAAAGTTTCTTCCAAAAAGTTTTACTAAAAATCTTGTTCATTCTTTTCTTGAAGCTTTTCTTATTATTTTTGCAGTTTTATTAACGGGTTTGATTCATTTCGCGGGTTTTGTATTTCTGTCACCCCCTGTTACCTGATGAAACGTCAGAGGACGTGTGACGTACCAGTTAGGTCCTATTATCTTCCCTTTCTGCCGCCACTTTTTACCAAAATTATTTTATATTATTTAGTAGCCCCAACTGTTCCTGCCCTACTGTACCCAATGGTTAGTTTTTACGGTTAAAATTTTATCTAAATGTCAGTTTTGTGTCCCTCTCCAGTGCGCCAAAGTAGCTCCCGATTTATATGCCCCTTCTATCCTAGGGCCTGCAGCGCGGTTGGGAGGATCTTCTACAAAATTTCTTATTTTATAGGACTTTTACTTATATTTTAACCGGTGTTTCGCGTTTTAGTTAACTTCAAGACTCCATTTAACTCTCCTCTACTTTAATTTTATTTAATATCATAAGTGCCACGAGGGTACTTGGGGACTTCTTTGTACCCTTTTGGTTCTTCTTATACATGCTTAAGCATGTTTTGGACTACTTTGTAGTCCTACATTTAATTTTAATTACTTATATTTTACCTAAAGACTCCACAAACTTACTCCTAACCGTACGCGAAACACTGGGATTTATCTACTTACTTCTAAATTCTACTAAATTAACTTATCTTAATAACCCTTTGGGTTCTAAAAATTTGTGGAAGATCCGAAGGGAAGTGAGGTAGTCGATGCGAGCTTAGGCCCACCCTCCCACCCAGCCGAGATTTGCGCTCTGTGAGCTGTGCGAGAGGTTACCTCCGTACCATAGCCTGAAGATGCTCTCATGAAGCTGACATTTCGGTTCTTTCCTCATTCTCATAGTTAGTTTTCTTTTTATGGGTACTTGTCCTCGCCGTGACGGCTGGAGGACCTGGTCTTTTCCCACTTGCGCTCCGTCCCAGTGGCAATATAATGGCAGTTCCCAAGCGCATTTTTCTAGCTGGTCGTCACTAGTCCGCTGACGCCAAGTCAGCCTTAACCATGTTCCCATAGTTAGTCATGTTTATCTAGCTTCTTTGTTTTTATAACTTGTTATGTAGTATAATTCGTATTTTTCGTACGTATGTTATGTGACCCATTTACCAAAAATTCGTCAAAAATTTTCTGTGTATAAATTTTCAACTACTTTTTGGTTATGTTGTCCCTCGCAGGAGCTCGGGCGGTAAGCCCTGGGGAGTTGTAATGAGGCGGCGTGACGTCAGTCCTCTTAAAATATTATGTATGTGTGGTTGAAATTATTTTTGTTAGAATTATGTTGGAAATGCTAAATTTAAGAGTGAATTTGAATGTGTATAATTTATTCTGCAAGTGTGTTGTGAAAATTGTTTGAAACTGTCATGCGAAATTCATGTGAAAGTTTTATACTTGAGTTTTCTGTGTTTATGTAGAAATCATGCATATGTGTATCAGCCAGCCTAGCTAATAGGTGGCGCTGTTGAGACGTCTGTTTTCTCTCGAAGCCTCTCCCAGCATCTCACTTCTCAAGGGGGTCTCAAAACTATCCAATCAAATTCTTCCACGCCTTTTCAAAACTGGTCTTATCCAGACGTCTCAAAACTTAGTCAGTCTAGTGTCCTGACGTTACTGCGTGCGGTCGTGTTTTTATACCTGCGGTCCCAATATTTCCTTTACATCTACTGTGCCTTATTCTGCCTTATTTGCTGTGCTTATTTATTGGTCGCTCCATATGTCTAAAGGGTTTACCCCTCTAGGCTTCTAGTCGCTCCAGGTTAACCCTGTTGAGCTAGACTTATCATATTTATCTTAGCTTTATTTGTTTTTAAATTTATTGTTCTTAAATCGCTTTGAATGTCTCTAAAAATTATCTTCAAATATTTAGGTTCTCTCTTTTCTAGTTAGGGCAATTCTTTGTAGTTCTCTTCTAGTAATTCTTGTATTTTTATTGAGAAAGTTTTGTAGTCTTATCTTGTATCCTATCTTCTGTTGTGAACGTACTATTTAGCTAGGCTTATTTGTCTACATTATATTTCTGTAAAAATTTCTGTACGCTTTTCGGGGTTCGCCCCTTGTCAAGCATAACTGTTTTTAAAGTAAATGTGGTCTCCTTTTAGACCATTTTAGGGTGTCTTATTTAGTTTAGGTTTTTGTATTAGAACTGTTTAGTCGGTAAGTAGGGCTTTTTCTGAGTATTTATTGGGTAGGTAGCTAGTTTATTTAAGCGTGTATTTTTCAGCAAATTTGGGGTAGGTTTCTAATTGAGTCTTTGCTCTTCATCGGTGGTTAAACTCCATTCGGTAGGATTCACTTAGGTTGTTGGCGAGGTTAGTTAGGTCGACTGGAACTACATCTCCTCCAGGTTCGACGTTCTCCTTGTGCACAGTTTCCCACTCGTAAAGTTTGGTTGTTCGTACACTTCCAACTTTACATAATGTCTGTCATATCAATCTATCAATAGAGGGATTCTGTAGAAAAATCTGCAAGTATAGTGTAGTTTCAGGAATAAAGATACTAGACAGGTCGGTATCTGACAGGTGGATGTCGCTGTCTCGCTGGATAGCGGAGAACGGGTTCCAACGACAGGTTTCCGCGTCTTCAGATGCTCATGGGGCTGTTTCACTGCAGATTGTTCGAGTATTATATGAGGCATGGTTGTCAGAGCAGGTTCGTTTTCTGCTATTCCGGGAATAAATGGTTCACGATAAAGTTTCAATCTGTTGCTATGGGCAGTTTGTTCTTGTCCCATTCTTTCCCCAAGAATTGGAGTTATAGCAACGTTTGGAAGGCGCAGTCCTGTGATGACATAGGGACCGTCCAATTGCAAGGCCAGTTTTCTTCGCTTGGGAAAATTCATCAAGACTTTGTCCCCAATACGCCAAACTGGCCAGCATGTTCCTCGGTCGTAGAGGTCCTTCTGCTTGTCCTGCGCCTGTCTAAGCAAGTCAGAGGCAATACTCCAGACAGCTCTGAGCTGTGAAGTCAATTCTTCAGCATAAGTTGGTGCGTCATTGTAATTGAGTTCAGGCAAGGCCAAAGCTGCGTCAGTTGGTGGAAGAGGCGTTCTACCGTAGACCATTCTGAAAGCAGACATTTTTGTGCTTTCATGTTCTGCGCTGCGATATGCAAACAGAACCAAAGGAAGATACACGTCCCAATCCGCGTTTCCGGTGTTCACATAGGTAGTGAGCATTCCCAGGAGGATTCGGTTGAACCGTTCTACCATTCCATCACATTGAGGATGATATAGTGAGGTAGAAACCTTTAAAGTTCCGCAGAGTGCAAGAACTTCGGCCAGCAATTCTGACATGAAAGTGCTTGCACGGTCGGACAACAAACGTCTGGGTGCACCATGTCTGCAAGGGATATCAGTCACAAAGATTTTCGCTACTGTAGCTGCAGTCTGATCAGGGATGGCTACACATTCTTGATACTTGGTGAAGTAATCCATAAATACAATGATGTATTTCATGCCTGACTGAGACATAGCAAATGGACCAAGGATGTCCATGCCTACACATTCAAACGGGCATTCAACTTTTATGGGGACCATTGGAGCTTTTGACTTTTTGACTGGCCGTTTCCGGGCTTGACAACCATGACAAGTGTCACAGTATTTCTTTACGTCAGCATACATTGTTGGCCAAAAATACCGTTCCAAGAGCTTCAGGTAGGTTTTCCCGTAGCCAAGATGAGCACCCATAGGTTGGTCATGGTAAGCCTGTAGCAAGGCCAAGCTTCTTTTCTGCGGGATCACAAGCTGTTCATGCAGGACACCTCGAGGTGAGACTTTAGGATACAGATGAACTAAAACACCACCCCGCAGGCTGTAGCGAGGGGAGGCATAGAGCACTTCAGCAGCTCGTTTAGGATCTTCTGGAATTTCCTTATCCCGCAAATAGGAAATCATATCCTTGAAATAAGGATCTCCCTCTTTCTCTTTCTTAATTTCCTGGAGCTCTGCATCACTTTCTTCACAAATGAGTGCGTTCACTCTATACAATGGTATTTGGTCATCGTCATCCTGTTCATTACAAATTTCCTTCACAGATGTTTCACAACTTTCGGGAATGTACCTGTACAATGGATCTGCAACTTTATTGCTTTTTCCCGGCTTGTGTATGACACCATAGTTGTAGTTTCTCATATCCATGGCACATCTATCCATTCTCTCGTTAGGTGTTTTCAACGTCAACATCCAACAAAAGGCGTTATGATCAGTGACCAGAGTGAATTTGTGTCTATACAAATAGTGACGGAACGTCTTCACTGCAAATATCATAGCCAGACATTCTTTTATTGTAGGAGTATAGTTCTTTTCGGTGTCGGACAACAGACGGGAAGCAAACGCTACAGGATGTTCTCCATCATCTCGTACTTGACCCAACACAGCGCCAACCAATGTTGCTGGCGTCAGTAATCACCAAGAATGGCTTCTCAAAGTCAGGATAGATAAGAATAGGCTCACTCGTCAGCTTTTCCTTCAGGGCGTTAAAAGCAGTTTAACATCTTTCTGTCCATTCGAAATGCACGCTCTTCCTTGTCAGGTAGTGAAGATCACTAGCAATGGTGGCAAATCCCTCAATGAACCTGCGATAGTAGGAACACAGGCCTATGAACGCTCTCACATCACGGGCTGACTTAGGCCGCAAAAAGTTTCTGATCGAGCTTGTCTTCTCTGGATTTGGTTCAATACCGTTTCGTGATATTTGATGACCAAGATAGATAATCTTCTCTCTGCAAAAAGTGCATTTGCTGAGCTTCAGCACCAAGTTTGCTTCCCTTAGTCGGAGAAAGACAGATTGAAGGTCACCAAGGTGACGATCGAATGTACGAGAGAACACAAAGATGTCGTCAATGTAAGCCAGACAATTATGCCATTGGAGACCTGAGAGCACAATGTTAACTAGGCGTTGAAATGTAGCTGGAGCGTTGCAAAGCCCAAATGGCATAACAGTAAACTCGTACAGGCCATACAAGGTGATGAATGTTGTTTTCTCTGCATCTTTATCCTCCATTTGGATCCGCCAGTAGCCACTAGGCATGTCAAGAGTTATTAAAATACCTAGCACCTCCGAGAGCATCTAAAATTTCGTCAATCCGTGTCAGGGAAAAACATCGTTTTTGGTGATTGCGTTCAGCTTCGGTAGTCCACACAGAAGCGGAGGGTTCCGTCTTTCTTTGCGACCAGCACGATAGGTGATGACCATGGACTGTAGCTTGGTTGATGACTCCTTGACTGCGCATTTTATCAATGTGCTCCTTGACCACACGTCTTTGGGCAACAGGTATCCTTTACGGCTGCTGCTTGATGGGTCTTGCGTCACCTGTGTCTATCGTGTGCTCTACCCAATCTGTTTTTCCAAGTTCACCGTCGGGTCCAACAAAACGATCTTCGAATCGCAGGAGAATGTTAATCAAATCTTTCTTCTGTTCCGGAGTCAAATCTGTATTTGATAAATCCAACTGCTCTTCAATCCAACCTGTAGTCTTAGGTTCAGACGGTATAGGATTGGTCATCAAGCTATGTACTCTATACCCTACTTCTTCGTTGTTTATGCCATGATATTCTTCCACCGTTCCGAGCACAGTATTCGCATATACAGGGACCGGTAGGTGAGTGGGATTTAGAACTTTGATGGCTATAGTCGATCCATGAGCAATTGAAGGGTGCAAAGCTCTTGCAGCATACAGATTCATTTTTCATAGATTTTCCACATGGGGTTCAAATATTCCCGAGCCGTCAAACCCATTTCTCAAATAGGCACACGGAATCATCATTTCACACCGAGGCGGCACAGTATGTTTTTCCAGTACCATTGTTTCCGGAACTCCCTTTTCACGGATTAGTCGTAGATATTGATCACCAAGTTTCACTCTTCGTTTGATGAAATCCACTTCATCAGTTTTGCACCTACGGAGCAAGTCTAGGCCAAGAATCTTTGAATGCGTCATGGATGTTGTGACAAAGAGTTCCTGTTCGAAACTAGCTTTTCCCAGATGGATGGTAGCTTTGACAGCTCCTATTATCGGTATCCGTTGTCCCGTTACTGAAGTGGCAGTGACTGACTTCGCGATAAAAGTATTATTAACTGCTAGAGGCATCTGTTCAAGAAGATCCTTGTGGATGATGGTCAGTTCCCTACCCGTATACAATAAGCCATGGACAGGCAGAGCTTCAATCTGCAATGCAATATTGGTAAGAGCTGCTAGTGGAGGTCCACTACTAGAGATAGCATTGACTCCATCTTAATACACTGCTTCTTCTCCTTGTAGTGATCGCTTAGCTCGTGTTGTCGATCTAGCTGGAGGAGGAGGAGGAAGAGGAGGAGGAGGAGGTACTCTGAAGGTACTGAAAGAGGCTTCAGAACTTTCCGGTATGGCGTCCAGTCTTCCAGAGAACGACGAAGGTGGTTCTCTTGGTAATGTGGCAAGATTAACCATAGGAATTTCTGCTTGGGTAAGCTTAGGTCTCTTAGAGGTGGTCTCAGACGTGAAGCTGGCAGCATCTTCATGTAGTAATCTGTCCAGTGTAGCGGAGTCTGCAGGATCATCCATACTGACATGGCAGGATTCAGGGTCGGCATTCATAGTACAAGGCGTGTTTGGTCGTGATCGCCTGGACGAGCGGCTTGGTCGGAAATTCGCTTGTTGCCACCGTCTGTTCAAATTAGCCAAATAAGCACGCAGAGGAGTCCCACAAGCGCGTCACATTCAACATTCCAGCAACTTCGACTCCATTTGAAAAACAGTGTGCCAGACGAAAACCCAAAGTGATGTAGAAACAACACAGAAAGGTCCAAATCTGGAACCAATTCAGCGATAGGCCGTACAGGAAACCAAAATATCCTTCGTCCATGATGTTGGCGATGAAGTTCTGAGTTCCTACCAGTGTCGAAGTATTATACCTCTCATTCATTCCTGGTGAATCCAGAATTTTCCGTTGGAAGTTGAGCTCGCCAAGCAGTTCATTCAAGGTGATCTGGGTCTGCAAATCTGACCAATTGTACATAATAATTTGGTGAAAGATAGTAGGTTCAAACGTCCAGGAAGACGTGTAGTTCCAGTCGAAGATTCGGAGTTCTGGTATGTCTCTCAACTCAGAATAGGTACCGTCGAGCTTGTAGAGCAAGGTCTTGTTCTGCAACCGAAATGGAATCTCTTTGCTGTGGCTGCACTCAGCGGGTAAACCATGAGTCTGGACGATGTTTGTGACTGCGTCCATGTAGCCTAGGTGCTCTTCGCCATGATAGCGGAATTTAATAGGGATTCCTTTGTACATGTTTCATTCATGGCAGCTAGCCAATAGTTTCCAGGTTCTAGGCTTTAACAGGGCCAGACTTCAACCGCCATGCCAGCTGCTCTGGCATAGACATTTGGACGCTGGAGAACTGCTCTCACAGTCAAAGTTGGATTAGCCAGAAGATCGGCCTTTAGAATTTCCAGGGTGTTGACTGCCATCTTACAGACAGCACCAAGGGCATGAGCGAATGCAAAACGGATGTTACTACTCTCCTTCAACGTTATTGCTTGCAATGATGAAGCAAGGATATCTGTAGTGACTATCCCATTCTTCTCAGCCCAGCTTCTCAGGATCGGTTTCCCAGCCTTGGCTAAGTAGCGTTGTATCTCGGCCTCCTGGTCAGGACTGATGGCTGGAGCAGAGGTAGCTCTGGATTCATCGGCTAATCGCTTCTGTCGGACACTCTTCGCTCGATGTGCCCAATACGGAAAGGGATCCCTTGATCGCTGACATGTAGCTTCTTACCCCCGCAGTCCTTAGTTACCCAACCTTTACGGAAGGTCAGGGCAATATTTCCATCTTCCGAGAGCGATTCTCATCCCATTGATGCCCCGGAAGAGGTTTCCAGGAAAGGAACTCACAGCCTTCGTCCTGGTTTACATCCCAAAGGAGGTAGGTTCCACCTTTCAGCTGGCATGCACCCGAAGAATAGTCACAGTGACTGACATCACCTACAGTGCTCTCCATCTGCTGTGTGTGATGTCGTCTGTACACATAAGCTTCGTGCAAGAAGCAGTTGGTGATTTGTTTGTAAGCGAAATGTTTGTAATAGCAGCAATTTATGCCTCCTGCAGGATACCACCATTCTAAATCCATGTTCGTTTCATAGAGATCGCCCCTCTTCTCCAGTGAACCTTCACTGCACTTATGCCATTCTCTCATACTGTAGCACTCATCTGCGACTACACGGATATTTACCTTTTTGTTCAATTCAACGTGATGAGTACCCAGGAAATATGTCTTAATGTCTTTTTCTTGCTTCACCTTCGTGCATTTATATGCCTTTGACTTGTACTGAACGTAGTTTGGTTCATAGAGCAAAGCATCTGTGGCCAGTGGTTGAGAGTCAGGGTCAGTGAACGCCACATAGCACTGTAGTGGATCAAGTAGTTTCAAAAAAGACTTGCCTTCATCAAACAAGCAAAGCATAGGGTGTTCAGGCGTGAAGAGCACGTTACCTGCCTGGACAGTGCCCAGGAAAACACACAAGAAGAGGGAAAAGAAGAGTAGGGTTCCAAGGGTAGAGAACTTTGAGGCAGCTCTCCTTCTCGGAGGATCTGACTTCATGGACCAACTCCATTTACGATTGTCTTTACAATTTAGCTTTATTTAAACCTTGGTGGGGGGAGTCTTTTGATCTTTGTTTAGGGTTTTGTCCGGGAGGGGGGGTAAAATTTCTTTAAAATTTTCTTCTCAACGTCAATCCCCTTTTTCTATCTTTCCAGGAAATCTTTTTCATGGGTGGGGTTGGTGCCGCCTAGCTCAGTATAGCTGTTCTACCTTATTTCGTTAATTCTTTTTCGCGTAACGTTCTGTCTTTGCTAATCTGGCGTTGTTTCTTTTCTTTTCAAAATTAATTTGTCGCGGGTTGTTTTTAGATTTTCTTTTGTTCTGCCATACTAGAGCCTTAACTTTTTGCCATTGTCGATGCAGCTACTTATGTATATACTATATTTTTGATGGCTCTATATTGTTGGTATTTATTTTGATTCGCGCATGCATCGTTGTCGTTTGCTGCTGTGGAGACTCTTCCGGAGTCTTCACAATCTATTGTTGCTTTATGGCTGACTTGTCCGGAGAACTGTGTAATTGTATAAAATCTCTCCCGGAGTTGTATAAAACCATGTAAAACCTATTCCGGAGGAGTTTTCTAGTGTATATAAGTTCCACCGGAGTACAAATTTTATTCATTTCTACGTCCCTAGGTATCAGTTCTGCCTACTTTTGTTGTGTTAAATTTTTTCTCCGGTATAGTGTCTCCCGGAGTGGGTTCCAAATTTGTTTCGTGTGATCCTGACGTGGCTAAAGGGTGTCCCAAGCCGTATTTTAATTATGTGTAGTCGGTGTATTCCGTGTAAATGTTAGTAAGTGTCCCGGTATGTTCCGGAGTAGTTTTATCTGTGTCTCGGAATCCCCTAGTGTATGTGTATGTGTGGGGCCCGAGCAGTATCTCCGGGATCCGCGGTCCGAGGGATACGAAAATTTTTAATTTTGTCGTTGTTTTTTTCAAACGCGTTTAATCTATACTAGTAGCTAGGAAAATTCGGGATTCCCCTTTCCCCAAAATTCGGGACTCCCCCTCCCCCAAAATTTGGGACCACCCCTCCCCCAAAATTCGTGTTCCCAAGCCCAGCCAGGTATTGCAGTTCTGCCAAATTTGGGCCCTTCAAATCCAGAAAATTGAAGAGAACTTTGTGATAAGTTTAGTTCTGTTCGTTATGATACAATTCGGAGGGACCAACCAGTTGTTTCGTCCATTTTGGGAAATGGGGGTGCCTCTGCCGGTGTGTCTGGATGTCTGTCCAGTCAAGCCGGGGGAACACCCCCCCTTTCCCAACAACATGGGGGTGCCTCTCCCTGTGTGTCTGGACGTCTGTCCAGTCAAGCCGGGGGGACACCCCCCCTTTCCCAACAACATGGGGGTGCCTCTCCCTGTGTGTCTGGACGTCTTGTCCAGTCAAGCCGGGGGGAGACCCCCCTTTCCCAACAACTTCTAAATTATTCTATACCTCAAAATCAGTACCCCGTTCAGTCTGTTCAAGTGGGCGTGGGGGCTCAACCCCCAAAATTGTTCCCTCCGGCCGCCTCAGGTCTCCTCCGGCGTTGTTGGGATACTCTCCCGACCGGTCAAAAACGGAGCATATTCCCCCCAAACGAGGCTTTAACCCCAACAAAATTTCACTGAAAACTACATAGATTCGGAAGATGCTGAGGACGGATCCGTGGTTTCAATTATCGTCTCGTCGGCCAATCCCCTGGAGCTAAAAATTGGTGGGGGCAATACCCCCGGGTCCCTGTCCAACTCGAAAAGAATTCATCCGACCAACATTTGTTCGGGGGAGGGCTCAAATTGCTGCCCCGGATTTGCACAATGCTTTTGTGGCTCCGAATTGTCTTGGTCCGGCTGCTTCGCAGCTACAGGGACACCACCCGCCTGTGTCCTGCCGCTGGGAGGTCAAGGGCGGGGTGTTGCCCTCCTCCGGTGAAGGTCACCCCCATGGAGGCTTGCCTCAGGTACAACAAAGTTTAGCTGCGGGCCCTCCCCCGGGATTTTACGTACAACCGGAACATACGTATATTCAACAAACAATGCTTCCGCCATCGTCTAAGGGACCCCCCACCCTCACCACCGTACTCAATTAACACCGTTGGGGAAAAACCCAGAACGCCCCGAGCATCCCGTCACTCCACTCCGGACTCCATGCAAAACACAGATATTTCTGATTTAAAATTTGACCCGAGCTTATTTCGTTATTATCTAGAAGTTTTGAGGGATGTGCCCGGACCCAAAATACGCCTATTTCGAAGATTGGCTACCCCAATTTGAGTCGGCCGTAGCAGTTCATAGGGTTCCGGAGGCAGTGGGGACGTCTTTTGTGGAATAAATTGTCCGGGAAAGCCCAAATTTTTGCCAAGTGCGGACTAAAGGTCGTCGAGTTCTACCATGGATTTTTGGAACTTATGAAATCACAGTTTTCAAAACCACAGCGTTCGTTGCGGGAGCGGCTTTCGGCATTTACACACCGGAAGCAGCTCCCCAATGAAACTGTACGATATTATATTTTCGAATGGCAGGCAATGGCCCTCGACCTTTGGGATACGCAGGAGGAGCGGAAACAAGAATGTGTTCAGCAGCTTTTTGGGGATCCATGATAAATTTGCTTCGGCTTTGGCTTCACTTTTTCTGCATGAACGCCCTACTATGCAAGACGTTTGCCGAGTTACAGATCGCTTAGAATCCCGGGAGGCACCGGCTCCGGAGGGTGATACCCTTACTTATGATTTGCCAATTTATTATGTCGAAGAAGGGGGTCCGGATAAAAAAGTTCCTCCCTAAACATAACACTCCGGACAGCCCTCCTCTATCAAATTTGGAAACAGCAGCTTCCCGTTTGGGGTTCCGAGAAATGAAAGACTGGGTTGAACTGCATATTCAAGAAGCTTTGACCAGACGAAGGAAAACGTAAGAAATTTTCTGCTCCCTGCAAATATTGTAAAAAACGGGGACACCCATCCGAAAATTGTTGGGACCGATATCCCTCTAAAGCCCCTCCGGACTACTACGGAGTTGACTACGTCGAGTACTCTCAAAATACGTATCCTACTCAATATCAGGGCCAGGTCTATTACCACCCACAGTATGCTCCCCCACCCTCCTACCCCTTTCAGCTGCAATCTTCTGCTCCTCCGACCGCCTCTCCGTCTCGTGCCGATTTTGGGTAATCAGGGTAACAATGCTCCGGGTCAAAACTTACAATCTTCCGCCGGTTACGCTCCAGCAGCGCTCCAACGTACATTGGCCTCGGCCGATGCGGGTATACCAGATTTGTCCCAAAATTTTGTACGAGCCTCGGATTTGGAGCCTGTGTAATCAAGTTCACTCTTCGGCGAATTGGAGCTGAAGAATTTCCAGGCGGGTTCATGGCGGTCTTCATATTTCTTCCTGGCCTGTTTTCTCATGAAGACGGGCACAAGCTTAGCCTTCATGGCATCATCGCAATTTTGGGCATCCGTAACCAGATCGAATGTACAGAACCAGTCCTTTATCTTTTCATCTGGTTTGCCGTAGAAAACAGTGAACCTTGGGTAGCGTGAAGCTGCCTGCATCTATGGGTAACTGAGGAAGGTTTGGAATCTGAGGGTGATGAATCTGAGGTTGCTGGGTTAGCTGATCAACGGACTGACGCAAAGAGTCAAGCTGAGTTATAGGATTCCTCTGTCGCAGTTGCGCGAGGAAGTTAGGGTCCACTACACTGAGGTCTGATTGGACTCGGCGGCGATCAGCGCAGACTTGTTGCAATCGCTAATCTAGTCCACTGTCGAGGGCAGTCAGACGGCTTTCTAGGGATAAGAGGCTGGAACTGAGGCTGCTGATATTTGTTCGATCCTGATGGATCTGGTAGGCCTGCTGACGCAGGTGGTTTTGGATTTCCTTTGGGGACAAGAGGCGGGTTTTCGAGGAAGATTTTGACGGGACGGTGTCAGGCACTGCTGCTGCTGCTGAGGATTAAGTTGGCTGTAGTGGTCGTGGATTCTCGCTACTCGAACTTTGTGGATCCGTGGGTCTGGTCGAGTGGGCTGAGGCTGAAGCTGTTGCGGCTGCTGTTGTCTTCCAAGTTCTGGGTGGGGTCCGTTGCATGCCCGTTGACAGATCGGACACAGTATCCCACTCCTGACACCAAATTAACGCGGTGCACCAGCTGGGAGGCTAGGGCGCAACCAAAGGGTTAGGACTCAACTGAATTTAATTAGGGCTACAGCCAGTTCACAGTGCGTTCTCCTGAGAGACTCAGAGTATGGAACAATGTAACAGCTACAAATTATATACTAGCAAACTCAGTCGGTATCGGGAGGGACTCAGGATACAGTCGTCTCGGGAGAGACTCAGAATACAGTCGGTCTCGGGAGAGACTCAGAATACAGTCGGTCTCGGGAGAGACTCAGAACATAGCTTAACAATCAGTTGCGATGCAAATATTATCGGCTCCGGGGGGAGCTCAGAATGACAAAACTACTAGGCGGCAGAGACATGTTGCGTTGCAGAGTAGCGATTGCAGTTACTGGGAACATCTTAAGAAGAAACGGATGGCAAGTTTGCAGAAGTTTGGTGTAGAAACTGGCGGAGAGTAATACGAATTAAAGGTTTTTAAAACAAGTTAACGGACGTAAGAACTAGAACGTAAAACAGTTACGCCCAAACATAGGTTGCAAAATGGAGCAAGATGGCAACTTTAAATAGTTTAAGAAAAGATTAATGGATAGGACAAATTTTGAAATTAAAGAGATGGGGGGTGCTGCAGTGCCACGCTACACAGGACTAACCAGCAAATATGAATAAGGAGAAAATGAAACAACTTGGGGAGGGGAAAAAGGGGCTTGTCGAAGGATGTAGACCCATGGAAGCGGAGATAACTCCGCAGGGTAGGAAAGGAGGGGGAAGGAGATTATCGATAGGAGTAAGGCTCTGAGTTCCCGGCAGAAAAGGCACCCCCTCCCTTGGGATCAATCAGGACCCTGCAACGTGTCCGCCTACCGCCTGTGGAAGGGTACTAGGTGCACCAGAATCACGCACTCAAAAATGGACACACCCCCGGGTTTTCTTCTGATCCCACCCATCTGCGCTAGGGGCTTGGAGCGTCGAAAAACGCTGTGCTCCACTGCTATACACATGAACACTTAATGAATATTAGATAACCCTGAGCCGAAAGGCCTCACGACGCCCTCAAACGACGACTCCCACTGTGGGACGGCGTCCAGGTGGCATAGCGAGAATTATACTAGATACGACTGATGGGGAGAAGCAAATGTGGCAACACCAATCTATGCCTAGCGAAATTCCCGAACAGAGAGAGAGGGGGGTGGGTTAGTTAGAAGTTAGGTAGGTTATAAAAAGAGTAATTAAAATTTAGCACAACAGTTAGGTTAGGAATTTAATGGAAAAATCAAAGTAATCAGAAACTTTAGGCTCGTAAAGGCAATTCCAGCGGAAGGAGCCCCCAAAGTTTGAGACCAACCAAGCGCGATCAAATCATATTCCCAACTGACTATCCGCCTGATTGAATTCCGGAAAACATGTTTTGTCAGCATCACGTGACATACATGATCTATCTTTCCAGACTTGACATAAAATCTACAACAATTGCATCAAAGGATTTTTAGGGGATTTTAGGAGAAAACTGGGAAAGAGCGAAACGTAAATATTGGAAAGGGTGTGATAGCGCAGCCGCTATCACCCACATTACAGCAGTCCACATAGTATCCTAGAGAGTATATTATTGCTGGAAAAAGCGAAAACGTGACTATATAATCAGCAGATATGTGTTGGAATGCATCCACTCAAAGTTTAAGTTAATTTGATCAAATTTTATGAAGGATAAAAGCGTTGAGGTGATAGTTTGCTTGAAAATTTGGGGTGAGTGGAGTATAGTTACTCCCTTTGGATTTTCGTGCTTGCTTTTCTTTCGCTACTTTTACCGTTGCTGTGGTAGAAAATCACACCTAGTGCTCCTCATTCATTCCTTTACACGACCTTAGGTAGCCCTTTACACGAGTTTTAGGTAGCCGGTAGGTAGTGAATCATGATTTTATTTGTTTTCCCAAAACAGCCTTTGCACATTGCCAACTTTCTTTCATTTCACACATAGCCACTGGCAACAGCAACAGCAATCAGCTTTCAGCGGATTATTCTAAGCAGAACTAAATATAACAACTATCGTAAGAATTGTATATATTCTAGATTTAAAGTCGCCGATTAGAAACATGGTTGTCACAATCCATCTTTTTGCTTGAGGGCAAACTTGTTTTGCAATTACTTCAGCTGGCTCGTTATCAGGTACAAACTTAATATAGATCTAACCTTATGCAAAACAATCTCGCCTCCAATTATGGTCTACGAAGGGGGAAGAAGCTCCAACTCAGCTGCACAAAGCCTTCAATTTCGCCTACGCTGAAAACAGGATCTCATTAAAACTGTAATTGCAATTTGAGTTTAGGTTGAAATTTTTGGGTATGTAGTTAGCCAGATTTTACCAGAAAGAATGCATCTAATTATTAGATACGATTTAATCACGTTTGTATAGGGCAACTATATATATACTAAATGGATGGCAACTTGGCAAGTCTGCCGTAATTAGAGGATCAGAATTAGTTTTTTCTTGAAAAGCCTACGTATCTAAAACTATTATATTATAAGTACAAACTTGCAATGCAGAAAATTTTATTTTTGCAGATGACTTCACAAGTATCTAAATATTTTTAGTCAAAATGACGAATACCTAAACTGGTGCAGGCACGCAAACAAATATAATAGGTCTGACGTAGGTTTCAAATTACTTTTGTCAGGCGTCAATGAATTTACACGAATAAAAATATGCGAAGTCATTACAAATAAGAAGGTGGTTCTACGCAACGAAGCAGCTAATTATTTGACGAACTTTTAAGACGAGAAAAGCAACCTAAGTATAATTTGTTTCCTTCGCGGTTTGTTAGATTAGTGTTCACTGTTTACAGAAAGAACTGCATTCCAACAGTTTCACTTTGTATATAAATTCCCTTCAATTTCACATTCACATCCTGTTTTGAATTTGAATGATATATATCGATCTTGCATTTATAACACTTTTTTCGGATAACAACATCACTCATCAGTATTAAAATTAAAATGACAGGAATTATAATCACTTCAGTTTTAAGTTGAACTAAGCATAAAACAAAAACGCATCCTTACTACCTACGTAGTTTTTTGCTTTACACTGCTCCCAAAGCAGTAGTGGTGTGTGTGTGTGTGTGTAAAATCACACTTGCTAAACATTACTGAACACGCCAAGGTGCTTAACTATATGCTACCACCTACGATTACCGGCTGCAACGATAAAGCTGTCAATTTGGTTGTTAAAATAATTTATTAATCTAATTTGCATGACCTGAGAACAACAAACTTCCCCAAGCTAGCCCTATGCTGAAGGTTAGTATTGGGGAAATCATTCATTTATGATTCACAGACATACCGTTCTCTTTTTGGGCTAGGCTGCTCTCCTTACCATTGATAAGATGAGATTGGGTGCTATTTTTCCATACGATGTAGGGTTTTATGAAATGTATCCCATTGTTTTCGCTAAGAAACGAGGGTGGTCACCACCCAATCATATTGCAGAGACGTAAAACAGTTTGTCAAAACTGTTAATGAAGTCCCTCTGCACTCGAATGGTCCGTTTAACATCCTTGCTAAAGAAGGGAATTGCAATTGCGGTGTAATTCTTACGTTTGTGTGGAAGTGCACCAGCAAAGCAGCCAGTCAGAATGAAGAAACGACTCCCGTTTCCTGAACAGGGTCAAGCAATTTTACGTCATGCTACCTCCATCTTTGAAAGGAGAGAGGAAACTGGAAAGGGTCAGTACTCTTTTTTTTCTATTCACTCACCTCCTCCTTAAAAAGGAATGCCTTTGTCGTTCCTTGTCGGTTTTGAATGGGTCAGAGCACTTTTCCGCAATACGAAGAAGAGAACCCTAGCGGCTGACTAGTTCTGGTGATGATTATTGCATAGTCATAATTTCCTACATTTCCTACATAATTTCCTACAGTGAGTGCACTGTTCAAACTTTTCATTTTCTATACCAGCGAAACTCTATGTTTACCTTAGGAACGTCGTCCAAATTTAAAACGTAGCTCACAAGCGGAGCTCGTTTTCTTAAACGGATAATTTAACGAAGCTCCGTACGGAGCTACTTATTCATCCCCGTTTATTTTCTTGCTTTGAACGGAGCTTTGTTGTCCCTTTACTGTAGCACTCTTTTGTATAAAGTGTTAAAGTCGTCTATAGTTTTTACTGCTAGCTTACTTTCCCAAGTTAAACCTAACATGCTAGGCTGCAGCCACAACATATATGCATAAAACTACATTCACGGGTATATTTGCCAGACAGCAGTTAAATTTTAGCTGTGTAACAAAACGCTGGAAACGCAGACAGTCAGGATATTATAAAAAGCTCATTATAAAACGAATCTACTTTACAAAACGTAGCTCAAGTAAACGGAGGTGAAAGGAGCTCCGTTTGTGAGCTACGTTTCAAAAATGGACGACACGACGTTCCTTAGGTAAGCTCTAATGCTTTCTACGCTTCAAGCAAGCATTTGTTTTTTGACAGCCAAAAGTTTCTGACATTTGAACAGACTTGTTCACAATTATGTTCTACTGTTCTAAAGTTATTTTTCCTGCAAGATTTATTTATCGAACCTGTTTCGCTGATGTAACTAAAGTGATCGAATAAATTATTGGGAAATGTGATTATGAAATGAAACGGACAAAGCTGGAAGCCCCAAGTTTTAAATGAAAAGTTTGACGACTATAAATCAGTTTAAATGACTAATAAACTGTCCCATTATGAAATCTGTTTAGATGTTTGGCTTCGTGCCCACTTCTTCATGATTTGCTGAGAATAATGGGTTTCACACTGACTTCCCCACATTCTTGTTTACTTCGTCTAAAATGACGCCCTGTTGATGATGTAGTTCTTAATGACAGAATTCCTATTCAATTTCTTTTCAGCCTTTTTTATGAGTCAACACAGAATTTTGTGCGGATGCCCCTACATACATAAGAAAGATGACTTCATTTTGTTTTCATGAAACCATGATAAATCCTGCAAAATCCTACCTTTTTCATAGGAAGCCTTAGTTAAATTAAACCGAAAATCGCTAATATAATAGTCGAGCTACAGCTGCTTATCGTGTTTTGGGTTAAGCTTAGTGTGAAGAGAGAGTCCACAACAGTTGCCGTGTTTGGCCAGTGTTTCCTTCATGGATTAGTCTTCTGTTGCATACCTACCTTAGAAAATTCAGAGGATAGCGGTAACGACTAAAATTTCAATTTTTAATCTAAAGCTTTGGGACAAAATATTTTATAATATTGACAAGTAGTATATAAATGGTCATTTAGATACAGACACATAGCGCAGGTTCTACCATCCATTCAACAAAGGACCGTTTACTGCTGTCCACTCTTCTTTGCTTCAACTGGCTCAGTCAGTGCTAATCTGCGAACTAGGACAGAAGTAGTCTAAGAAGTTTTCATTATCCTAACTGAGTAAAGGGATGTCTCTTTGTTTCAAATCGATTCAGAATGCTCAGTTTCAGCCAAAACACAGGCCCGTGTTCTCATAAACAAGCCAAAATATTACTTTGAATCGTGCTGCAGCAACATTATTACTCAGGCCCAAAGTCCCAAGCCTGAAAATTTAAAACTTTTTATAAGATGCCTATCCAGGGCCCAGGCATAAACCCAATGCAACGCAGTTTGGGTTGTAGCAATAGGGCAGGATTAATGTCATGTAATGCGTCAGTGTGCAAGCGGTTAGGCTACTGTCTATCATATCTGGACAGACGGCAGACGTTTCTCGGGCGGGAGGTGCGTCAGAAAGCCGAATCCGGGGCATAGCCAGATCAAATCCGGTGCGAAGATAACCGAAATCCATGCGTCGGTATGCTAAGTCCATAGTGGGCTAATCCTACTCAGAATGACTTGGGAAAGGACAGCTCTTTCACTTCTTTTAAGGCTGAATTTGAATGGACAGGAGGAACGCGAAATACCGCTTAGACAATAGAGTCTGTCAGAATGGCGGCCGTACGTCGTAGTCTGCAAAATGAACCATGGAAATTAACTCCAATTTCTGACTGACTGAGGCAGCCCTGCCTGCTACGTTAGCTATTCAGTCTATCTGTTTCATTTCGTTGGATGCATACTCGAATGACCCGGGAGCAAATTCATGGGTCTGGTTGCGGATTGTATTGACTAGAAAATTTCCGCAATTAAATATAACACAGACGCTTCCACTTCAGTGGGGGCTAAAAGAAAATGGTTTAGTCAGACATTGCATCCTGAATTAATGAGCATTTTATGGAATATATGCACAAACCGAATTCCACACAGAATTATGCTAGATTAATTATGTATTATCACTGTATATTATGTCCCTAAAGTTTTTGCCCAAATTCGTTGCCGCGTAAATTCTGACACAAATTTTTTCCTGACATAAAAATAATCTGGGTAGATTTATTAAATTTATAAGCCTGAAAGCCTAACACCTGAAAGTTCGGCTTGATGTAAATCTTTGTTTCGCTGTTTTGTTGATAAGGTGACAAGTCAAGGAAACTACATTAATATTCATTGCATTCAAGGCTACGAAAAAGGGGCAGGGACATTTTTGTTCTTTCTGGAAAGATCTGAAAAATATTCAGCAGCTGGCTTTGATCGTGATCTTGTACTGTTCGAGTTGGGATATGGCTAAGAGGATTTTCCCGAATTCTTATTCATCTAATTTTAGATCAGAAGTAGGAGGATTCAGCAGGATTGAGCGTGTACTTAATTAATTGATAGTAATAATAGTGCAATTCTTTTAAGCATGTGCTTTCCCTTGTCACTTTCATCTTGACAGTTTTATATACCAGAAAAACAGCCATTTTCTCCAGCATTTTATCTATTGCAAAACTTGTCACCAAAGTATTAAAGTACGCGATTACTTGGCATAAACTAACTTTGGAAAGCGGTTCATCTGACACATTCACCAACATTCACTGAAAATGATCAACTTTACTCAAAACAATAGTCTATCTACCTATAACTTTAATAATTTGCTCGCACAGGGAAGAGCATTGACAACTTCTATGGTGGCTGCCACCGTCCCATGTTTTAACATGTAGCGTTTCAACCAGGGTCTAGTGGATCCAGAGGACCCAAAAGTGGGCAAAAGGTGACTTTCTCTGGTGACGCTGTCACCTTTTTAGCAATCTTTCCTATGCCTGCTTCCTGTAGAGTTACACATGCTGTTATGAGAATGTGGCTGTGAGTAGGGTATATAGAAGATTGCTTCTTACGTGAAAGTAGATTTCTGTTCCACAGACACTCTAAGAACTGTTGTTTATTGTTTTATTAGTTCGTTTGGCTACGTATCATGTCCCTAAAGGGTGGTCGCCCATTTCGGATCACGTTGGAGTTGAATTTTTTGCTCAAGGCTGAGTTTTAAGCAATGAGCAATTTTAAGGCATACACAACTTGACTGTATTGAAAGCCTGCAAAGTGAATAGCCAACTTCTTTGTTAAACAAACGTCACATGCTCAGTTGGAATAGAGACCAACTATTACTGATAGACACTTTTGCAACCAATGTTTCATGTCCTCTGCTCAGGATGGGTTTAGCTTACAATTGTGATATTTGATTGAATCAACCAGAGTGATGGTCCAATTAAATGCAAAGGTTTCAAGCAGCTACAGTCAGCCTTTTCTTTTTTCTTCTTTTCCCTTTTTTCCACTTTAGACTGCCGTAGATATTTGTAGACTCTCAAATTATTCAATTTCCAGAAGGATAGGAGCTTTTAGTTTAATGACATAGTCAGACAGATCAGGCCTCTGTCTCTGGTCTAGACCTTCTCTCGTTCTTCTGTAGTTCTTAATTTTATAGGTACGTCCTACTCTTTTACCTTTTTTGCGTTTCATCCAATTTACAGTTCAATTATGCGTGATCTACTTAAATCTTTCCTCCGTTCCAGTGGTTTAATGTCGTCGTCCTCCGTCGGAGAGAATTCCCCAGGACGCCCCGGTTTGAACCGGCCCACTTTAAATTAATCCGAGTTTTTCTGATTTAACACAAGCCTTTGCTTCATTTTCTCCTCCCCCTTTGTGTTCGTCACACTTTCCGGTGGATTCGTCAATTCCGGCTTTTATGACTTTTTCTGCAACAGCCGACACTGGAGCTTTATGCTTAATCAAGACTGTGAATGTTTGCCCAGTGTTTGGTTTTTGCATGATAGAATTTGCGGAAACATTTAAGCCACATAGTTCCATAAAACCCAAGCAAAGCATAAAGATTTACCATGTTAGATTAGGTTAGGCTAGGTTAGCCTACGTAACAAAAATTTGCAATTTCAGTTCGTTTTGAAAGTGAAATTGAATCTGACCTCTTTAAGTGGATCTGTTTATTCGACCCTTTCGCAGACTGAGACTTAACAAGTAATATTTTGTGCAAAAGGTGTGTTGCTGGGCGAACATTTTTAGTAAATTGTAAACCTGCTGCGTAACCATGAATTATTCATAAATGTCTTACCTGCTTATTAACAGAAACTGTACGTGTAAAACATAGTTTAAATATGTTTGAAGAGATTACCGATACGCCGGTATAAATTAGGCATGGGCACGGGTAGTCGGGTACCCGTCGGGTACCCGGGTACCCGGGTCCTGCTTCGGGTACCCGATATCCAGTTCTGGGGCCGATTTCATCATTAGTCACAAGTTCACAAGTCACAACTTGTGAACTTGTGACTTGTGGCCACAAGTTGTCCAAAATTGGGTTTCATCAAACTTTGCTGGCAACTTGTGGCCACAAGTCACAAGCCACAAGTAAATAACAGGCAAGCTAGCTGAAATGACGTCAGAGCTCACAAGTTGAGCGAAACATATGTGGACAAGGAAGAAATGCGCAGGAAGCATCAGAAAAAAAGAAGACTTTGAAAGTCCTCGGCACTGCAGTAAAACTATATAAGTAATAAATAATAAATAAAACCAAGAACATTAACAAAATTAATGAAACAAAAAGTGGACTTCGAATAATAATACAAGAGTTTTAAAAGAATAGAAACATTATAAACTAAAGTTATCTAAAAGTGAGCTAAAATACATTACTAACAAGAAAAATTGTGTGATGTTAGACAATACTAGTGAGGTAGAAAGTACAATAAAATTCAGTGTATCTGATTCGTTTATTCTTTTGAAGTCAGAAAGTTTAATTATAGCTCAATACGTGTGGAAATTGATTTTATATTATTTTTTAATTAATTATTATTTGAATGCCACAAGTGATGCTTCGACTTGTGGGGTTTTGCAGTTGTCTGCAGGGACTTGTGAACTTGTGACTTGTGGCTTGTGGCTTGATGAAACTGAAACTGGAAAATCAACTTGTGGTGCACCTGTCACAGGCAGGTGTACAGTAGGGCGGTGATGCCCTACTGTCATATTTTATTATTATTTAAAAAGATTCTCCATCCAAA
>JASAND010003220.1:0-79202 GCA_030248195.1 Trissonchulus latispiculum | reverse complement strand
TATATATATATATCAGGGAGCAGCCAGGGGCATATCACATGCGGCCGCATGCCCCGTCAGGATTTGGAGTGGACGTAACAAAAGTTAAATTCATCAAAGCAGAGTAAGAAGAAAACAATTTTGCGTTGTCTGCGCTAATTAAATTTGAATTATATATACGTACGTAACTGCAAAAAAGCAATATTCAAAAACTTCTAAAGTATATGCCTACGTATATATATTACGTGTTAAGGTGGTGGTATCCTTTTGTGCAGTGCTGTTTGGTGATTTGGTGATTTTTTGAAACGCTGTAACTTTCGCAATTTTTGGGGTTAAAAAGAGCTTTATACACCGTTTTAAAGCTTATAAACTGTACATTCACATAAAAGGTAAAAGGTAAAGGTGACCCCTTGAGAATATCTACATCCCTGCTTCAGGGACAAGGGGTGCCGGTGCTCATCCTCGGATACACAGCCGTAGAGCCAGGAATGTCACCTCAAATGATGACTGCATCCATGGAAGGGGGGCCGGCCCTTCAAGGCTTTAAGCCCTACACGGACTTCTGTTACCTTCCCACAATAGTGGTACCCATTTACCGACCAATTAAGGATGGATAGCTGGGTTGGCTAGAGCTCACGGCGAACCGATATGTGCTTAGTCCCTTGCTCAAGGGGATTTGTGAAAGCCTTGTAGCAGCGGGGATTCGAACCTCGGACTATCGGATCCGAAGTCGAACGCCTTAACCACTCGGCCGGCACGGCACGTACATTCACATGAGCTTATGAAACTAGCAAGCAAAAAATATCAATTTTCTTACATACTGACATTTGACAGGATGAATAATAGACCAAAACATTTTTGAACATCGATTTCTGAAAACTGTAGAATCAGCCGAAATTTCTTTACGTGCCATGATATGAAGGACATGTGGCTGAGATACATTTTTGGATTTGGCTCAACAAGTCTCAGTACTCCAGAAAATCCGGCAAAATTTAGTAACTTTCTATTAAGTTTTCTCGTAACTGGAACGCAACGTTTTAGCTCAAACCGAGAAAAATGTCCCTCCGCAATAGAGCGAATTTTCATTCCACCAAACATCACGCGAATCCATAGGGTAGTTTTTGAGAAATCGATGTTCAAAACAAAATAATAGTAGTTTTACTAAAATGTTCTTTCGGCCAAATCTCTAGCTTAAAGCAGTGAATACCAGCTAACAGTCATCGATTGAGTATGAGGAAGAAAAAATTTTGGCAATAATTTTGAAAAACTGGTTTTCTCGAAAATGACCATTTTTTGACCCCAAAAGTAGTTTTTGACTTATATATATATATATAATGACGTGGGGGGGGGTCATTTTTTGGTATTTTGTCGACTTTCTCCGATCTCTTTGATTTTTGTATATTTTCTTGTCCGAGCGGTATATTTTATCGAGTTTTTAAAATTAAAGTTGTAAGTCTTACGGCTTACGGTTATACATTATATTGAGTAATTTCACCTCAAAGTTGAGATTTCATGTGTTAAACGGAGGAAATTAGAAAAATTGTCACTTTTTCACGTGCGCCAGAGAAATCTCACGAATGGCAAAATGGACCCGCTCAAATTAATTCCATGTTTCCGATCTCTGATTTGTAGAAATCAGAATTTTGGATTAGGCCTTTAAAAATTTTAATGAATTTTTGAAGTGTTAAAATTTGAACTGATGCGAAATTTTAAATATATATATTTCAAAAATACATTAAAATTTTTTGAAGACCTAATTCAAAATTCTGATTCCTACAAATGACAGATCGGAAACATGGAATTAATATGATATAAAACTTGAATGGGTCCATTTTGCCATTCGTGAGATTTCTCTGGCGCACGTGAAAACGTGACAACTTTTCTAATTTCCTATGTTTAACACATGAAATCTCAACTTTGAAGTGAAATTACTCAATAACTGTAAGACTTACAACTTTAATTTTAAAAACTCGTTAAAATCCGTTTGGACAATAAAATATGTGAAAATCAGCGAGATCGGAGAAAGTCGAAAAAATGACCAAAAAATGGACCAGTAGAGAATGCTCAAAGGTTGTAAAAGTAAAAATGTTCATTTTGGCGCCCTCTTTCCAGCCATAACAACCAATCCGGTGTGGCGACCACGACTGATAGAATAATGGCAAAAATAAAAAATTTCTTAATGAATTAGAGCCTGTAAGGTCAAATTTGCACAAAGCGATACCAGCACCTTAAGGTCGTGCACCCCTTACGTGCAGATATAGTTGCAGAAAGCGCAATTATTGCCCAATTTCATTCAAATTTGCAGAAAATACATCGAGAATGACAATAAACGTTCTGTAAAAACGCCAACAAAAATTTGAAGTTCTAGAACTATATATAGAAAATTATGCCCAGCGACTATAATCATTTTAAAGCTTATTATGTGCTCTACAACTTTGCTTTTAGACATAAGTCTCTAGCTCGTATCGTTTTTGAGCAGTGAATTTTTGAACACTTTTTGCTCGAAAATTAGTTATTTTTGACTCGATCTTGCTGAAAACAGTTTTTGTCGAATTGGAGTCAGTGTACACTACTAGCGCATGCAAGTTTATACTCAAATTAAAGAGCTTCGAATGAGGCACAAATTAGGTTAATTAGAGCCCTGTACACTGAATGAGTCTAAAGTTCTGGGCAAATAACTGATTTTGTCAAATTGCGGCCAAAATTTTTTGACCGAAGATTGCTCCACAACCAATGGGTGGATCTAAAAGATATACTACACATAGTATGTTTGGACAGTTTGCCCGGGGCGGTTTTTTATTTTTCTCTTTATCAGCCTCCAATCAAGAGCAATGGTTTTTCAAAGTTGGATAAAATACCAAATTTTCAGAAAATGCTCAATTGCTGCATACTGAAACTATATTTTGACAAAATCAAAAAACCGTCCCTGGCAAATTATCTCAGAAACACATTGGAAACGATCATCTTCTGTTGCGTAAAAATTTTCCTGAAAAAAATTTGGTCAAAAATTGGGGCTATGTATGGTAAGTTTGCGACCAATACAAACTAGATAGGGACGTTTCAATGATGCCAAACGACGCAGAAGATGTTAAGCTTCATTTTGATATGTGGCTCAATTCATAGCTCCTAATATTAAGTAAGTTATAGCTTTCCAAAGTGGACTGAATGTAAGGGAAGTTCGACCTTAAACACAAACAAAGGAGATTTTCAAAAGCCAATTTAATTAAAGTATATATATATATATATATATATATATATAAACATAAATTTAAAAAGGATTTTTGTAAAAAGGCTGGAATTTTTATGTAGTTCTAAACAAAACCAGCTCATTCGAATGGAACAACAATCGAAAATCGTTCTGGCACACTTCAAGCAAAAAACAGTAGGGTGAGGTTTTTCCGGCATTGTTTTTTAATCGCGGTTTGGTCGTACTTTATCTCACCAACTGTAAGTGCTAGGGAGATATTTTTGGCTCATTTTGAAGCTCGTCGGAATGCCTCATGATATGCAGTTATCGCATCGCTTTTGATTTTTCATTTGTCGCTTAGCAAAAGTTTCGTTCAAGAATCATAAATTTATAAAAAATCCCTATAGGAAAACAAAGCATAGCAAAAATAGCAAAACAAGGCTAATAATCGCAAACAATTTCAAGAATTGATCAGTCAACAACCGCAGGCACAAAAATGTTTAGTTGTGCTGTTGTAGTTGTTTTCTGGTTGGGGATCACTAAAAAATCAACATCATGGGGGAGTCGGACGAAAATAGGGATTCAAACTCTCAAAACCCCCCCCTGCCTTTGATACCCCACGTCCGCATGCCCCGTCACAAAGACCTGGCTGCGCCACTGATATATATATATATATATATATATATGAGCCACTTTCTGTAAGATTCGACCAAACTAGACCCCATGTGGTAAGTCTATTTTTCGACCTTCATGGATTTCGCTCATTTTCCCATATTTTGGAGACTATGACAGTAGAATAATAATGCCGCAATCCGCATCTCAAAATTCCGTTCCTAGCGTTCTGAGCAGGACCCCAAAGTTGGGGGTTCCGGCCAGTCATTAGTCCCTTCTACCCAGCACCACTCTAACTAAAATTGTGCGCGTTGTGCTGCATGCAGCCATCCATGTTGTGTACTTACATAATTATGACATATATGCCAACAAGTTTACGGCAAACAAATCATACTTGCTTGCCACCTATGGTTTCAATGGCACGATTTTTATGTCAGCTACCCTCAGCAACCATAAGTCAAATTTGTGGTTTTTATCCCTAAACTCCTTCCCAAAAAACGAAGGTCCAAATTTGATTGCATAATTATTGAGGACTATAGATCCTATAACAATGGCAAGAAGACTAAAATCTGAATCCAGGGGGAAAGTAGTTCAATTGGCCCTTCAAAGTTGCAAAATCGTCGATTTTGAGCCAAAAAAGCGATTAAGTCAATTTTGCAAAGCCACAGCCGATTAACGTGAACGGATATTGAGCTAATATTTTGCAAAACATAAAGTGGGTACCATAGTCAATGTTTTGGCTTAGTTTCAGCCAAATTTGAAAACTTGAAAACGTTATGGGCACTTTTCGGGCACAAAAAGTGAAAAAAATTAAATTTCTCCGATTTTGCTGAAACTAAGCCAAAACATTGACTATGGTACCTACTTTATGTTTTGCAAAATATTAGCTCAACAACCGTTCACGTTAATCGGCTGTGGCTTTGCAAAATTGACTTAATCGCTTTTTTGGCTCAAAATCGACGATTTTTCAACTTTGAAGGGCCAATTGAACTACTTTCCCCCTGGATTCAGATTCTAGTCTTTTTACCATTGTTATAGGATCTATAGTCCTCAATAATTATGCAATCAAATTTGGACCTTCGTTTTTTGGGAAGGAGTTTAGGGATAAAAACCACAAATTTGACTTATGGTTGCTGAGGGTAGCTGACATAAAAATCGTGCCATTGAAACCATAGGTGGCAAGCAAGTATGATTTGTTTGCCGTAAACTTGTTGGCATATATGTCATAATTATGTAAGTACACAACATGGATGGCTGCATGCAGCACAACGCGCACAATTTGAGTTAGAGTGGTGCTGGGTAGAAGGGACTAATGACTGGCCGGAACCCCCAACTTTGGGGTCCTGCTCAGAACGCTAGGACCGGAATTTTGAGATGCGGATTGCGGCATTATTATTCTACTGTCATAGCCTCCAAAATATGTGAAAATGAGCGAAATCCGTGAAGGTCGAAAAATAGATTTACCACTACTGGGCTTTTTTTAGTGGGGGGTGGGGGTGGGGGGGGGCGCCCCCCCACTTTTTGGGTTCCCCCCCACTCGACCCCTTCCCCCCCCCCCTCCGGCCCCACCCCCCACGTTTTTGGGCTTCCCCCCCCACTCACCATAAGGTGCCCACAAAATGCCAAATTTTAAGGATTTGTGGTCAAAATTTTCAAAAATTTTCCGGCGTCCCCGGAATTTTTTCTCAAAAATCGTCTATTTTGGTACTCAAACTCGATTTTTGAGCACTTTTTAGCATAGTTATAGCAGTATATGTAGAAAGCAGGCTATTTTTACTGCATTTTTAGCGATTTTAGACCACTTTGGATTCCCCCCCCCCCACTTTTGGGTTCCCCCTCCCACTAGTGGGGGGGGGGGGGGGGGGGCCCCACTATCCCCACCCCCACTTTTTTTCGCCTAGAAAAAGCTACGTGGTCGAATCTTACAGAAAGTGGCTCATATATATATATATATATATATATATATATATATATATATATATATATATATATAGGTGTGCTCTGTGCTGATCTTGCCGAGAATTGATACAATCAAACATTATATAAAATGAAATGCGATTGATTGTATATGTTTTAGCACAAGGACTGTCGACCACAAATTGTTTAAACTGCATATATACTTATTGTTGCTTTCTGTTGGTCCTGCTAGCGGTTGTATGCATAAAATATTTACGGATCAGGTAGCTCAAAAAGAAATTAATCTAGCGCCACCCCTAGCTTCCACGCAACCGGTACGGGAAATGACATATTGAGCGCAATGCTTACGTTTAGTAAACATATAGTTCCTAACAGAATAATTACCTATGTATTTCCTCCCGAAAGACGATAAGTTCGCGCGAATAGGGCGGAAGGAGGGAATTCCCTATTCGGCGACAAAGCTGGTTTCTTTCATTTTAGTCGCCGAGTAGACTCCCTATTCGGCGCACAAAGCTGGTTTCTTTCATTTTAGTCGCCGAGTAGATTCCCTATTCGGCGCACAAAGCTGGTTTCTGTCATTTTAGTCGCTGAGAAACGGCATTTTTCCGCTTCAGCAGAATCTCAGTTGTAACCATGCACCGTGTATTTTAACATTCAAGTCTTTCCCTATTCTACCAAGTTGGTTGCCCGTCGAGGGCATTTTCCCCCCTAGTGTAAAGGAATTTCGCTAAAATCTCCGCGAACTTCGCATAAAGTTGGCGAACTTCACTAAACTCTACGCGAAATTCGCTAAAATCTTGGCGAATTTCGCGAAATTCGCTAAAATCTTGGGGAATTTCGCGAAATTATGCGAACTTCACTAAACTTTAGCGAACTTCGCGAAGGCACCGAATTCAGAGTCCAAATTAGATTTTAAAATTTTTTGCCAATTGTTGGTAGATATGGAGAAAACCCCTCAAATTAGCTAGCTAACGGTTTTGCGAAGTTCGCGAACTTTTTCGCGAACTTCACTAATGATAGCGAAATTTCTCTAGCTTCGCGAAGTTCGCGGAGTTTGTGAACTTCGCAAAAAATTAACTTTGTTTGTCAAAGCTACGACGGCTGATAAAATATTAGTTTGTCAGTCGTCGTAGCAATCAGCAACTAGTAAGAAGGCAGACATGCGGGGGTCTGGGGGCGCAGCCCCCATTAGAAAATTTTTAGAAATATCACGTTTGAAACACAATTTTTCCAGCAAGTTTGCACAATTTTGCCTCTAATTGAAGTTCAAATCCAGCTGCGCCAGGCTTGCGTCAGGGCTAATTTCGTTTGCGTCACACGAAAACAATTTGCGTCATGACGCAGCCCCTGACGCAAAAAAACCATGCTTGAATGATTGAACCTCTTCCCTATTGCGATAGTTTAGTTAGCACTGAACTAAAAATTTGAGAAAATTTAGCTCCATGCAATCTTATTGTACGCTATTTCAGTGCATTATTAAGACATGGTGAATAAATGATAATCGTGTTTGCTTAAAGTTTGTTCTTCACTTTTGGTATTTCCTTATTTTAGCCGATGGTAGTAGAAAGACTATTCTGCGTGGGCATTCGCGTAATGCTTCCTTAGACAACAGACTTATTGCAAAAGATTTGCCAAATCCTGAAGAAATTCTAGTCAATTTTAGTTTGGCATTGGAAAATTACCGAAGGGTTAGGAAATGATATTGACCTTGTGTCACCTTGTCTTTGTGTATGCACTGTTTTGTAAATGCCGCATAGTCTAATAAGAATACAGTATATATTAAGTAAGAGTCAGTCATTACGTAGTTTGCTGTGGTTTTGTTTGTTCAAAGACTATGTCCATTCCAGAGATTGCAGCATTTCCGTGGTGGAGTGGATTCTCCCCAGGCCCCAGTCCCTACTGGTCCCTGTGGAGCCCGAAATTGCTATCACCCCCAGGTCCCAATGGAACCTGCCAGCATGTGGGCAAAGCGTTGGCCCCCACAGGCTACCCCCATCCCACCTCAAACCCGGCCGGGTTTTCCCCGAGGGGCGGCACTGAACCGGCCAAGTTCCGCCCCACTGCAGTTCTGGCGCTCCTGTCACTACTGCTAATGTTGTTGGCCGGTGATATCCATCCTAATCCGGGACCCGGTCCTTCTGTTCCGTACCCCTGCGGCAAATGCCGCGACAACGTCCCATGGAAGGCATGGGCGATTCAGTGCACCTTTTGTTCCCTTTGGTTTCACCAGAAATGCTCAGACCTGTCAGTTAGAGAAATCCGCCAGTTCGAACGGACAGGAGATCCCTGGAGTTGCGGAAGTTGTGGCCCCCTCAATACCACCAATCAGCCCACTCCTCAGCCGGCTGCCTTGCCGACTGCTAGGCCCCCACCGGAACCCCCTCCTCTCCCATCCCCTCCAGCCAATCGACCGAGAGATATCTCATCCCATGCTAGCCTGCGAATCCTACAGTGGAACTGTAGCAGCGCCAAACAGCGAAAGCCAGAACTCGAAAAATTTCTCTCCGATTCTGCCGTCAGTGGCTGCCCTTTCGATGTAATCTTGCTTCAGGAGACCAGGCTGCAACCAGACCACAGCTTCAGCCTACAGGGATTTTCAGTTGTCCGGAAGGATAGAACCAGAGGACGGAGAAACAATCAGACTGGTCCTCCGGTCGGAGGTGGACTACTCACGGCAATCCGAGAAGACCTGCCCTACTGTGTAGAACCTGGCCCCTGGACTGCAGCCGGTGACGATGTATCGGAGGTGCTAGTTTGTACCATAAAACCGGAAGGCAAAGCTGTACCCAGTATGAAAATCGCCAATATCTACATCCCGCCTCTGCGGGCAGCGGCGGACGACGATAGGGTTATGAACTTTGACCCATCGGCCCTACCCTGCGAGCCGAACACAATAATCTGTGGGGACTTCAACGCCCACTCCCCCCTCTGGGACCACAGCGCTGCCACAAATCAAACTGGCTCTCTACTGGAAGACTGGATCACCGATACTGGCCTCATCCCGGCCAACGACGGAGCACCCACAAGAACAGACTACAGAACAGGCAGCTCAGCAGCCCCAGACGTTACCATCCATCACTCCAACCTAAGTGGACGGGTCGATTGGAAGGTTGGTCAGGATATGGGTTCTGATCACTTCCCCCTCCTGGTCACTGTTGCCTTGAAGAGCAGGAAAAACCTGTCCAGGCCAAATATAGCAGCGAAACCCTCCTTTGCCAAAGCTGACTGGGAAAGCTTTGGTAAAGCCGTGGATGAATCCCTCACAGCCTCCAACTTTTTTGCCCTGGATTCTGTGCATGACGCCAACCATGCCCTGGTCACTGCTATATCAACTGCTGCCAAAGCCCATATCCCGTATGGGCGGAGAAGTGGTCCTAAACCTTGGTGGAGTGAAGAAGTAGAAGCTGCGGTCAGGAGAAGAAGAGAAGCCAGAAGAAACGCCGGTCTCTCGGATGCAAATAGAGCGGAATGGATTCGAATATCGAAGGAAACGAATGATCTGATCAAGAAATCTAAAACAAGGTGGTGGCAAGAACATGCCACCAGTCTGTCTGCCCACAGTAATCCATCTAAGACCTGGGCGACCATTGGAGCTATGGATGGACGGTATTCCAAGTCTACTTCAGCAGCGCTGGAAAACTCTGGGAAGCGGCTCTTCTCAAATCGGGATAAAGCCAACTGTTTCGCCAAGCAATACGCCTCTGTGAGCAGAATCCGGCTCGGAAAGCCGGACCGGCGCAGAGTCCGGAAAATCCAGGATAGAATCAGATCAGCTTGCCCTCCCGACTGTCAAGTCTGCTGCCCGTTTACACCAGCTGAAATTGATGGATCGATACGCAGCCTAAAGGCAGGGAAAGCCGCAGGAGCTGACGGAGTCTATCCAGATATGCTACACCACCTTACTCCAATGGGAAGAAGAGCTGTCCTCCATCTGGCCAACCTGAGCTGGAAGAGTAAGAAGATTCCGGCTAATTGGAAAAAGGCGGTCATAATTCCCATCTTGAAAAAGGGCAAGGATCCATCCAGCCCGGCGTCGTACCGACCGATCAGCCTTAACCAGTTGTCTGGCCAAAGTGGTGGAGCGGGCGGTCAAAAACCGCCTTTCCTTCCTGCTAGAATCCACTGATGCACTAACGCCTGTCCAGGCGGGTTTCCGATCCGACCATTCAACCGAAGACCAGATTCTCAGAATAGTTCAGGATGTTGCTGACGGATTTCATCAAAGGCCCCCAAGGAGAACAGTCATGGTTCTGGTAGACTTTGCCAGGGCCTTCGACACGGTATGGAAAACTGGACTCCTTCACAAACTACTAAACTGCGGCATACCACTCTGTATGGCCGGCTGGATCGGTCAATTCTTGGCAGATAGGAAAGCTCAGGTCAAAGTGGGGGGCTCTCTCAGCAGGAGCGTTCAACTCAGGGCTGGCGTCCCGCAAGGGGCGGTCCTGTCTCCCACTCTTTTCACAGTCTACATCAACGATTTGGTCTCCAGACTCCCAGACGGCATCAAAGTCAGTCTCTTCGCTGACGACCTGGCTGTATGGGCGAGCCACAATCGAATAGAGGTTGCCGAGCGCTTGATTGGCACAGCAATGGAAGAAATACGCAGTTGGGCCGAACACTGGAAGATGAGGGTCAATGTTGCCAAGTGTGAATCCACTCTCTTCACCACTGATCCTCACCAAGCCAAATCGACGGTATCTATCAGATACGGAGGCCAAGAAATCCCCTTCAGTACCCACCCTACCTTTCTGGGGATCACCTTCGATCGGCGTCTATCCTTCAAGGAACACATTTCCCGGCTAAGACTCAAGCTTCAAAAAAGGATCTCAACAGTTGCCGCTCTGTCAGGCAAGGCCTGGGGCATGCAGAAAGAAAATCTACGAACTGTGTACCTGGCATACGCCAGGTCCCTCCTGGACTATGGGCTGGGAGCCTGGGGCCCATCTGTTGTTGCCACAAATTTGCATCCCCTGGAAGTTGCCAATAGCAGGGCAGCCAGAATTATAACCGCATGCACCAGGACGGCCCCTACAGATGGAGTCCTTCTGGAGGCGGATCTGCTACCTAGCGGCCTGGCCAGGGATCAGAAGCTGGCCACATCCTATTTCAAGTCGAAAACAGCCTCCGAAGACAACCCCAGGAGAGCAGCCGCCGACCGGAAACAACGACGTAGGTTGAAATCGGTCAACTCTTGGAGAGATGCTGCACAGAAAATGCCAGTTGTTCAGGAAATCAGCAATCTGCCAATGGAGCCCCTGACTGCTGCGGCCCAAATACCACCGTGGCAGGATATGATCCATCCCATCATCATTGACGAGTCCGAACTGAAAAAGCGGATGAATCCAGATGAAGTCATCGAGCACTTCCAGGCACTACCGGACAGCCTGCCGTGGGAACCAAATGTACGCATCTGGACTGACGGATCGGCCCAAGATGGTACATTAAATGGCGGCGCTGGAGCCTTTATCAAGGCAGACTACGGATTGACCGTCTGTCTCAACAAACCAGCCGGATCACATTGCTCCAGCTACCGAGCGGAGCTGATAGCCATCCAGAAAGCACTACGCTGGTGCTTAAAAAATAAAGACCTGCTACCGCCGGAACCACGCCTGCTCATCGAAACCGATAGCCTGTCCGCCTGCCGTAAGCTAGAAAACCTAAACAGGTGCACTGAACCGCTGCCCATGGAAATTATAACCCTAATCCAAAGGCTGGGTGAGCCTATTGCTTTCCGATGGGTCCCTGGCCACTCAGGAATTCCCGGAAATGAAACTGCTGACTCTTTGGCCCGGGAGGGAAGTTTGCAACCGCAAATGCAAGTACCTCTCGACCAATCCTCAATCCGCAGTTTAATCCAACGGAGAACGAGGGAAGTCTGGCGGGGGAGGATAGCCCACCCCAAGGTCCTCCAATCCAACCCGGCAACCCGGCCAGTCCCCAGGGAATCGGAACGTGGACTATCCAGGAGGGAACGGGTCCTTCTGGCTCAGCTTAGGGCGGGGGGCCACTGCCCTTTGCTGAGGTCCTACCTATTCAGAATTGGGGCTGCAGAAAATCCGATCTGCAGCCGATGCGGGGAGTCCGAGGATGACGTGTCCCACCTAATCCTAACCTGCCCGGCCCTGGCCCACCACCGCCAACTCTGCCTGGGTGTGGGGGCTAGCCTGGACTGCCTATCCAGCAGCCCATACCTGGTCATTTGTTTCCTGCGGGAGGCAGGGATCATCCCGATGGTCCCTCCAATCTATGCCTAGCGAAGATTCCTGAACAGAGAGAGAGAGAGAAAAAGAAAGAAAACAAAAAAAGAGAAATAAAAAAATATTTTATTAATAAATAAAAAATTACGTTACCTTTTTTATCAAAAAAAGAAAAAAATAAAAAAATTTAATATCCTCCCCCCCCCTCCAAACACCTTATTATACTTGTTTTTTTTAGTTCTTGATCGTCTCTTTTTTTTAACTTTGCTTTTTTTTTTTTTTTTGAATATTATTTTTTTTCCTTTTTTCTTTTTTTTAAGATTTTTAATTTTTTCTTCCTTTTTTTAAAAAAAACATAAAAATTATAATATTTCTAATGTTTGTTTTTTTTTTTTAAATTTTCTCTTTTCTCTTCTTTTTTATAAAATAAAATATAAAAGTATTTATTTCTCTTCACTTTTATTTTCTCCCCTCCCCCACCCCAGGACAGGGGTTTTTTTTCCCCTTTTCTTCTCCCCTTTTCCTTGGCAGGAGGACCGGCGTGTCTCGCGCGTTTTTTACACCAATAAACGGGGGTTGAAATAAGAAGAAATTTTAAAAAATATTTATATATATATATATAAAAACTCTAAAAAAAAAAAAAAAAGAAAAATTTAATACCCCCTTTTTGTTCTTCCCAATTTCCGGTTTTCCCCTCCCTTTATTTTTCAGGCATTCATCTATCATATGGTTGCCACAATTTTCAAGGAATGTGGGTTTCATCGTAAAGCTGCTTTCTTCCTACGAATAACGGCTACTTGTTGTCTAACAGGACCGTCGGAACTTGCTGCCAAAGCCAATGACAGCACAAAATCTGTAGAACTTTCTTAACTCAACCCCCCCCCCCCCCCCCCCCTTCTTCCCCTCCCCTTTTTCCCTTGTAATAGTGTGAAGGGTTAATGTAGTAATATCCAAAAAAATAAATCTATCAAAAAAAATTAAATATTTAAAAACATTCAAAAACATATTCTATACATTTCCAAATTAAACAAAAAAAAAAAAATATTATGTTTTTTTTTTTTTTTTGTAACCAGTTGTTGTAATGCTCTGTTACTGTTGTAGTAATTAATCTAACATGCGTAACCGCTGTCGTAACTACTAACCTGTTAACAGTAACCTACAAAACAAACTAAGTATAACGTGCCCTGTTTAACTGTTGTAATTCTTGTACGTATACCCCGCCGGTGGTTCTTGGGGCTTTCAGTGAACTACTAACACAAGTACAATAAGTGGTTTGTGTTATTGGGTCACTGCATTGCACAAAGACCCACCGGTGGGTCTTATTTTACATCTCTTAATATAATCACAATACTGAATGTAATTTTATCAACTGTCAAATTTAACAGCAATTAATCTTTATACACATTATTATTAAGGCACTCCTTCTATAGTTGACAAAACCCATAAATTAAACTTCCTAAAATCTTACATTAACAATTTCAAAATCAACCCACTTTAATTACAACCTAAGGGCCTTTTGTCAACTATAAAGGGAGGTGCATTTGTAGAGTATCGTTCTTGTCTGAAGAATAAAGTTAATTTTAATTCAGCGTGTTCATACACTTCGGCTAATCTTGAATTTCCAGACAAGACCAATTTCGGTAAATCAAACACTTTTGGCTCATCAAATTTTGAGACATTTCTTAATATACAATCTCAGGCTAAACTCACTTCAGGTAATCTCAACAATACATTACGTAAGGTTCAACTACGTACACTTGGACTCATTGTCCCACTTATTTACACGAATAAGGTTTATCCGCATTTGGGCTAATCGTCCCACTAACCGTTACATTTTTGGAGGTTCCACCGAGATTCAATCTTGCCGTGGACTCGGGAAAGTCATCTCAACAAGCATCAAACAAGAATACGGCTCAAGTGACTGGACCCACGCGAGAGTCAGAAGACAGCGATAAGAAGTTGTCAAAAGAGATTCCAGGTCATACGACTGATTTGCAGGTTTCGGAACAGTCTACTCAAACTGACTACCTCGTAGCCCGTGCGCACGAATTCACGGAGAGAATCCAAAAGCTCAGCACTAAAATAGCTGAGTCTACTGAAAGACTACAAGAAATACGGCTGTATACCTCATCAATTTCCCCGGGAAGAAATCCACAGATTGTAGCCACACTGAAGACTGAAAATTCTACGTCTGATAGTGAAGACTCTACAGAAACAGCCTTTTCCGGTTTCAATCAGTCTGATATTGACGAAACCGAGAGAATAATTGCCCGAATGAGTACTCCTCCGCCAGGACAACTACCGGATTTTAGCCAACTACAAGCAGCCCTGCAAACCCTTCCTGGGAACCTGAAGCAAGCCATGTCAGGATTAGGTGGCGTTACGAGCCTTCTTGGGTTACGGTATTCGGGACAGGCTCGTGAAAGTTGGAAAGAATTTATCGATTCGTTCGATATCATTGGGACAGCCAATAACTGGGCTCCAGATGAAAAAGCCAGGATGCTGCCTGTTTGCTTGGAGGGACAGGCAAGAGACACTTACGCTGCTCTTGACGCAGCTACGAAAGCTAACTACAGCAGTTTAGTTAAGGCGTTAAAAAGCGCCTTGGAACCAGCCGAAATGGCTCGGTTTAAAAGTGCCCAATTACATCGGCGCACACAACAAGTACATGAAAGAGTTTCTGATTTCGGCGCAAATATCAAGAAACTCGTAAAGGGCGCTTATCCAGCATTTGATGCCGGACACCAAGAACAACTTTGCCTCGAATTCTTCATTTCCGGCCTCCTGCCGTACTATGGTCGCCTAGTAATGGCCAAGGAACCCCAGAATTTCGAAGATGCGCTGAAATATGCCAAACTCATCGAAGCTGGCGAATATTTAACAGCCGGCCTAAGTCCTTCAGGCACTGTACCCGCACAAGCTGTGGTAGAGACTGTGGCCGCCGGAAAGACAACTAAGCCAGAAGATGAAGATTGGAAAGAAGCATTTAAAGAAATCAACGACAAATTGCAAAAAACTCGCAATGGATCACGAGCGCCAAAGTGGCTACGTTCTAGGCTTAATGGAAAGGCCGCAAGCACCTCAGGCACCTCCTCAACCCCCTCAGGAACGACGCGAGCCCAACTTTCAGTCTAAAAATGTACGAGGTTGGACTACTGACAGTCGTATTATCTGTCATTACTGCAAAAAGCCAGGACATTTTGTTATCAACTGTCGCAAACGGAAGCGTGACCGAGAGGCACAAGGATCGAACAGTGCTACAGGCAACTGGCGCCAAAACTATACCAATCAAGCGAACTGGCGGAATCGGGGTAACAATAGTACTGGCGTGCCTCGAAACCAAACAAACCAGCGTTCCTACGCTATTGCTACGAATATGACAGGGTCCACGGAGGATGAAACAACTACCACAGATATTACCGAATTACAAGAAACCATCAAAATGCTTACAGAGCAGAACCAAGAGCTACTAAGCCATCAATACTCAGATTTTGTGGGCAGCATAACAGTCAAGCCCACCTTTGTCGATGATCAAAGCAATGACAAACGCAACTGCGGTGATTCTTCCAAAGAACCTGATTCGATTGCTGACGCAAAAAGCTCTTCAATCTTCGCTATGCCAACTGAGAACGCTCCAGTTACTACACCTGTGACAGTGAAATCGCACAGACAACGAACGAAGTCACAAACGAAGTCTGGAAATACTCGGCAAGAACCACAACGAACCAATTTCCTCGACGGCTACTGGCCGAAGTTAACACTCTTGCTCATAGCCATCTGTCTGATAACACCAGTCGCATCAGTTCGAAGCATTAATGAAATGGCAAGCGGACCGATGGTATGCCAAACTGAGCAAGGACGAGCTCTGTGGCGATTACCAGGACGCCTCCAGTGCAGCTCCGCAACAACTCCTGCTCGCAGAGAGCTAGAGGATGTAGAGTTAACCCTCTACAAACGTAACTACGTCAAATATAAGTCAAAAGCATGGAAATGTACTATGGTGAAACAAACTGTAAAGACATTCACATACTTTTTCGCAACCCATCACTTAAAAGAAGAAGAAAAACACGATTTGAGAGTGACAGGAACCGAATGCGAATCTATGAGAAGATTCCATCAATGTGATGCTGGACCTCTTACATTGCGTGGCGGTCTGTGGCAGACGGACAACGAAGTGAATTACGAATGGTCTGGAGGGGGTATGAACTGCTGTCACTGGCACAGCTACACCGCCACTAATTGCTTCATGTATGAAGCGTACGTATATAAACGTCACAGTAGTGAAAGTATGGAATCTACAGCTGGATGGGTAGAACACTGTGATTATAGATCTGGTGGGTGTCAACTTCGAGATGGTAGTTATCTGCTATGGGAACCAAACCAGGACGAGCGATGCGAATTCCTGGAATGGCAAGCACTATTGGGCGAAATGTGGGGAACTAATTGGTTAGCAGACAACGACCAGCTAGCACTCACATTTAAAAGCGGAAAATTTGCGAAAGATTGTGACGGCCGCACTATTCAGCTTACGGATCAGGGTATCCCCGTGCGACTCAACACGCAAAGCCACAAAACTAAACGATCAACATCAAACTTCACGACACCAGAACAACTAATGGCTAGACTTCAGAAAACAGAAAATGTAGGGCCCCAACTTAAACAATGGGCTATTAACAACGGAATCGTAACGACTGATCTCATGGCTTCGTCACTACAGGCACAAGAATTTAAACTTGAAAGGAACCTAAATTTTGCCTTCAAACAGGCAATGAACGCCGCCTGTCGATCTATGGCAACCATCATGGAAGTCCTCAAAGCAGATATGATGGCAAATCCAACGCTTGCGATCAGAGCAATCTTAGGACGGAACGACATCATTGCAAGAGCAGGAGGGAACGTGATATCTACATGGCCATGTCAAGAAATCGAACAAGGATTTTATCACTTCGAGCCGATGAACGAGTCCTGCAGCATGGAAATTCCAATCAAATTTTTGCTCAATTCACAGGAATACTCCGCCTATCTCGATCCTATTACTAACATTGTACATAAAAATCCCTATCCAGTCGACTGTAGACTAAACAGAGAAATCCCAGTGCAGTTACATGGTAAAATGTATACCTATCAGAGTGAAACTGGCGATTTAACGCCGTTGCTACATATCCCGGAGCTCAGAGCATTCTCCTGGAATACTACGGAACCTTGGAGCTTTCAACCCACAATCTTCAGTCAAATCGTCATGTATAATTTCTCCGAAATTACATCGGAAATCAGCCTAAACGAAATTATCGGAGGGTTACAGTATCAACAGAAGATTCTACAGGAACTCAGCGACCGCACCACGCGAAGATCACCAAAACAAGCGGCCCAAGGAGTGGTTACCGGAATAATGAACAAAGGCTTCTTCGGATTTCTTCATGGATTCGCTGTTAGTCCATGGCAGTTATGGGTATTCCTAGTCTGCACTTACGTAACCCTCAGCTTCCTATTAGTACACTGCTGCCCCAATACCATTCGAGATGGTCTTACATTCAACCTACCACGCTCATGGCCTCATTTTCAAAGATGGGCACACAAACGCAGGCGCTCAACTTCCAGAGCCTTGATGCTAAGGTTCCGAAAACGGAAACGCAGCAGTCCAAACGGTAGTTCTAATAACGATCCTGACATAAACGAGCAGGAGATGGTCATTCTACCGCCGCCCTGTCCGCCACCATCTGCACCAAGCCTAATAGAAAGAGTACGGCGTATTTCAACACCAGCACGAGTCCCTACAATACTGCATATACCTGCATTTGCTCCAGAACAAGTAAGTGCGGAAACGAATGACCTTCAAAAACCAGAGTCGTTATACCCACAAAAAGATCTTCAAGTTGACCGACATACCCAAGTCTCACCTGCAATAACTACTTTCCGCCCTCTCCATGCACCAACCAGCACTGCACCCACGACGTATTGGCCTGATACCTTAAATTCACCAATTCAGCGTGAAACAACCAATTGTACGGGACAAGGATCAACAGCAATACCAATAAAGATAAAATCTACTCCAATCAAGGCCTTGGTGGATACCGGTTCAACAATTACTCTGATTGACGAAAACACATTCAGGCGATTACAACTACAAAATTCGGCACTAGCTCAAGAAAACCCAAACATATCTGCAACCAGCATGACAGGTCACGAGCTGTCAATTATTGGTAAATCTGTAATACCGCTACAAATTGGAACTCAAATCTTGGACCACCCAACTTATGTTGTCTCCAAATCGCCTCACGAATGTATCCTGGGTACTGATTTTCTCAAACGACTTGGCCCTATTACAATTGACCTACAAAAAGAAACAGTAACTATACACAGAAGAAAGAATAAAACCGAAAAACACCCCACCGCCACCATTAATGAAACCATAACAATCCCTCCTAGAACACAGGTTACTTTTTCCTGCGGAATTAAAGAACCCATCAAAGAAGGACTTTTTGAACCTAATCCTCGTTTCGAAGGTGCAACAGGATTGTATGTAGCAAGAGCGCTGGTTAAGGGTGGCCCTCAAATCCCAGTCAGAATCATGAATACCAGCAATGCACCAATAAAAATCTATGCCAGGACTAACATTGGATCCGTTTGTACCATCCAACAAACAAGCAACCAAGAGGAATACCACGATGAAAACATACCAAACCCACTATCTGGTGTTGACCTCAGTTCAGCAGAATTAACATCGCCACAGCAAAACAAACTATTGCACATACTTAATCAGTTTATAGATGTCTTTGCAAAAGACGACAACGATGTTGGCTGTGCTACCGCTATCAAACATTCTATCGACACAGGCGATCATAAACCTATTTACCAACGCCCTTATCGGACACCGATTGCGCTTCGCTCAACAGTAGCCCAGAAAATCCAAGACTGGGTTAAACACAAAATCGTCGAGCCAAGCTCATCTCCCTGGGCGTCACCAATAGTCCTAGTCTCAAAAAAAGACGGCTCAACTCGAATCTGCGTGGACTTTCGAAAAATAAACGCCATAACGAAACGTGACGTTTTCCCTTTACCAAGGATCGATGATCTTTTAGACTCCCTAGGAAAAGCACATCTGTTCAGTACTCTTGACCTACAGTCAGGATACTACAATGTACAGATGAGTGATCAGGACAAAGAAAAAACAGCATTCATCTGCGAAGAAGGCCTATTCCATTACAACGTTATGCCGTTTGGCCTAACCAACGCACCTGCCACCTTCCAGAGACTAATGAACATTGTCCTCTCTGGGTTACAAACTAAGTTCTGTCTATGTTATCTGGACGATATAATCATATTCTCCCCTACATTCGAACAACACTTATCCGATATCTCAAGCGTACTACAACGACTCCGAGACCACCGTCTAAAACTAAAAGCCAAGAAGTGCCATTTTGCTTGTCGTACAGTTAGTTACCTTGGACATACAATTTCCAAAGATGGACTACAACCGGAAAACGATAAAATTGCCAAAGTTCGCGACTATCCTGCTCCAACAAACATCACAGAATTAAGGAGCTTTCTCGGACTTGCCTCGTATTATAGAAGATTCATCAAGAATTTTGCTCAAGTAGCGTATCCACTCTACTCCTTATTGAAAAAAGATAACCAATATTTATGGACAAGAAACTGTGAACATAGCTTCTCAACCCTAAAAGAATGTCTTACCACAGCCCCCATACTTGCTTTTCCAGATACAAACCGACCATACATTTTACAGACAGATGCCAGCGGATTTGGTCTTGGGGCAGTACTATCCCAGCTTGACGCTTCAAATAAAGAACACCCAGTGGCCTACGCCAGCCGCACTCTAACAAAGGCTGAGAAAAACTATCCTGTGATAGAACTCGAAACATTGGCCATAGTATTTGGCGTCAAATACTTCCGCCACCTTATCTACGGACAAAAGATCACTATTATTACCGATCACAGTCCTCTGCGATGGCTTATGACGGTGAAGTCTCCCAGCGGGCGACTAATGAGATGGATACTTCAACTACAAGAGTACAAGCTGGACATACAATATAAACCAGGAAAGAAACACAGCAATGCCGATGCCATGTCCCGACTCCCTTTCCATCTCGCGACCGTGAACGATACAGCAGGCACGGTTTTGGCAATAACGCTCAATGATATCACTTCATTGCATACGATGCAACGAGAGCAACCCGATATTAAACACTTCCTTGATTATCTCCAAACTGGATCTCTACCAGATGATCTTTCAGAAGCAACTCATACTGTTATTAAAGCTGCTCGCTACTTCATCGCAGAAGACGGACTTCTGTATCATGAATATCCACACGCAAGCAAACCCGGCAAATTATTCGTTCAACTAGTACTACCACAACCTCTCACATACGAAGTTTTTAGAGCTTGCCATGAAGACATCACAGCAGGACATTTAGGGTTCGAAAAGACCTACCTAAAAATCCTTAATCGATATTGGTGGGATACTATAAGGAAAGACGTCAAGGAATGGTGCCAAAATTGCGAAGCTTGCATACGCAAGAAAAACCCTCCTAAGGCGATACGGGCACCACTAGTGTCTATTCCAGTCAATGGACCATGGGAGCGAGTTGCTGTCGATATTCTAGGCCCACTACCCCAAACAGAAGAAGGATACAAATACATCATCGTATTCACGGAATACCTCACTAAGTGGGTTGAGGCGTTCCCCCTAGTCAACACTAAATCCGAAACAATAGCTAAAATCTTTGTTGAACAAATTGTCTGTCGTTATTCCTGTCCCAAGGAACTACTTTCAGACCGTGGAGCTAACTTCCTCAGTACACTTATGACTGAAACATGCAATCTACTGGGAGTAACGAAGATAAATACAACAGCCTACCACCCACAAACAGATGGACAATGCGAACGATTCAACGGAACACTTATGCAGATGCTTAGCAAATACGTATCTAACACGCAGAAAGACTGGTCAAGCTTTATTAACTTTTGTCTCTTTGCATACCGAACCTCAGTACACTCATCTACGTTAGATACTCCATTTTTCCTTAACTTTGGGCGTGAGGCACGATTGCCCATTGACACTGTACTACAGGAAACTAGAGGAATCTACAGTGAGATTGAAGATTACAGAGCTGATCTTGTCAGAAACTTACAGGAGGCATGGATGCTAGCTAAAGAAAACATTCAAATTGCTCAGACAAAGCAAAAGTTTTACTACGACCGCAAGATTACAGAAATAGAATTTTTGGAAAATCAGTTGGTTATGCTCTACGTCCCAGCGTTAGCTAAAGGAAAAACAGCAAAACTTAGTAGGCCCTGGCACGGTCCTTTTCGCATAGTCAAACTAAGACTGCCTACGGCGGAGATTCAGGATTGTAGCAATCCCACTAAACCTAACCAAAAAGTACACGTCAATCGACTGAAACCGCTTACTACCACTTGCTACGTCCCGCTTACCCCTTCAACCTTACCTAAAACTGACCTACCTCCAGAACAATTGACCGACGACGGGCCAGCTCAACTACACCGCGAGACGGGGCAAAACGACCTAGCGAACCTGCCTAACGAAAAACACCCTGTCGCGGAAATTCTCGACCCAGCAAACACTGACTTTACAGATATCCCCTACAACCTCAGACCCCGTCAGCTCAGAAAGTACACCTGCTAATCACCTACTTTAATTTACCTGATTAACCTGATACTAACTACGCTTATGCTTACAGTGTCATTGCGAATTCAATCATATATACATATATTATATATTTATTGTAAATCTTTTGAATTTGAGAATAGCACATTATCCACGTGTCCATAGTCCCGGGTCAGCCACAAAGTGCCGGAGCATTACACCAAAAGGTGGGCAACCCTCTTCTCTGACGAGGCCCTTTATTCTGGGTTCAGAACTGCTCAGCGAAGAACAGTCCCTACCTCCAGGTCAACTGAAAGATTCTGAGCAAGTGGACTGTTCGCAGATCAGTGTGACGAACCCGGCAAGCCGGCGCCTCCCGAACTACCGTTTCATTGCTCAAATATCAAACAGCGGGGGACTATCAAGATCCCCTCTTCCTCGTCAAAGCCCTCAATTCCGGGTTCAGGACGGTGTAAATAACGGCTAAACTCCTTA
Organism: Trissonchulus latispiculum; assembly: GCA_030248195.1. NCBI lineage: Eukaryota > Metazoa > Nematoda > Enoplea > Enoplida > Ironidae > Trissonchulus > Trissonchulus latispiculum. The sequence continues at coordinate 57,187 of JASAND010003220.1, read as the reverse complement.
ACAAACATTTTCACATAAACACCATCAATTGAATTCGCATTGACACCAAGTCCCCCTCCTTAATTTTCCTCCCCTACCTGCCTGAACAGCATGCATTGGACGGTTCAAACACGAGTATGACAGATTTATATAGTTCTGCTAATACTGATTCAATGCTGCTTACGTATTGTGCCCACATTATACATTCCTATCCAATTACATATATATAAATGTCTTTCCCAAAACAGTTTTTTTCCACTGCCGTGTCATCCGTCATATATATACCACTAATTTCACACAACACGTTTCTACTGTTGCGTACATTTATACATGTACGTACCATTAAGTGAGTAACACTTTGCAACGGTCAGTTTACAACAGTCAAATTTTCGCACCACAGCGGCAAAACGTCGTTAATAAATTCCAATGTAAAAACAACATTAATTACGTATTACAACGTCTCAATAATACCCAGAGTTTCTGTATACGTAACCTTAAATTAAGTTCATATTTTGTAGAAATTATTAATGCAGAAATTATTAATGAACCCACAATCACCGCAACGTCTCTAGAATTAAACAGTTTCTCTTGCTGTCACAAGAAGTTGTTTACCCCAACACAAGCCCACTATAAATAGCCCGTACACCCTTCGAACATAACAGTCTGTAATCCACTCTACAGACTGCAGTCACTACATTTCGGCATACCGTTTCAATTTAGGTTTAACTTTCATTTTGGCTTATCTCACTTGGGCTTATCTTTCACTTTTGCAATATTACAGCGCATCATGGCTGATTCTGATCCGGTAAGCATTTTCTGTTCGAATAAAGTTCAAGATCATGTGAGATCCTATAGCACCTACGAGCTTCTAGCCTATATGAATACATATATAGCAGCAATGGAGAGTAAATGGAAATTGGATTTTTCAAATAACCATGATATTTATGTACCAAACATGGCTGTAGACAGAAACCTCCTCCCCTGCCTTCCACTTTCGACATTTGGCGTTGTTCGTCAGCTAACGACGAAATCAATTATCGCTTTAAAAAAATTGGGGGATAGGTCTGAAAACTATGCGAAACACTTTCAGCCATCTCAGCTAATCTTCGTCACGCCTAATTATTTTCAGCTCATGTTCCGAGCTCCCTGCCGATCGGACTTAACACCTCACTTTGCCGAGCTGTTCGAAATTGCCAACTCACATGAATTTAAAGAACAATTTGAATCCCTTACCGGGTGGTCCGTACGCTATCACGATAAACCTGATATGTGGGAGATCACTCAACTATGGGGCTTAGGCTATGTTCACGTAGCGGCTCGCTCGCTTCACTTGGCTGCTCATACAGCAATTGGCGCCCGGTTCGCCGATTGCTCACTTTCCGAGAACTTAATTTCTCAATGCAAGTGTATTCTAAAAAGTAATCTCTCATTCCCAGAACCAAATGTACAAAACCATTTGAACCAGCTGTTTGCCCCAGCTCTCAGTGACTACAGTTTCACACGCCTTACAATGGCATATATAGATCCTGTTTTATACGAAGACATTTAATTGTTCAAAGAAAGAAACCAGAATACATACTCTACAGGAATCAGATTAACCATATAGTACCTTCTATATACATGTACATAAATATATAACCCTCATCTCTCCATTAGCTTATCCGTAACCGGCATCGTATTATCTAACAGCTCATTTTATGCATTTATATTATATATACGTTTATGTACATATATTCTATATTTAAACCTCGTTACAGGAGTCTGAACTGTACAACGCTGCACTGAGAATCGAGTTTCTGGACGACGACTCCACCACAGAACAAGAACACAATGCTCCAATTTCTCCAACTCCATCCATGGAACCAGTCTGCTGCTTTTCTCCTGAACCTACCAAACCGGAAGCCGACGACAAACCTATCACTCCGCCCACCATCAATCAGCTCGATCCATTGGAACTAAATCCGTTAATCAAATCAGTGGTCGTGGTCCCCCCACAAGCTCCTCCGGCTAAATCAGGATACGCTACCAAACCTGGCTATCGTGGAAGCTGGGCATCCCAAAGATACGAACCATACCACAACAACGGAAGCAAATCCAACTACCAAGCCAAATCAACGTGTCAAACGGATACGATGCTGAAAACGCCATCTAACAATCATTACCGTGCAGAACCGTCTCGACCATTGCGCTCCAATCGCAACAGTAGCCCAGTGAGACGTCACCCCGTGAAACGTCCTCTAGCGCATCCCTCCTATGCCCCGGCCAAATCGACGCCCACCCCGTCGCAGCCTCTACCACCACGAGATGTCCCACGACCGCTGATTCAAATAAAGAAGGAAACAACTGCTCCCAAACCAAATGCTCTCAAGGTGTCTACAGTTGAACTTTGGGATGCCGTCACACGTTGTTACACAAAGCCTAATACACCTGGTTTCCAAAGGGACCTGCCTCCTGATCAAGCTGTTCACTTCCAGGCTGGAAAAGATTCGGACGGCAACGCTTTCCCTCCGCCAACTAATATGAGGCAAAAGAAAGCGCTGACGCACGAAACAATGCTGCATCATGCCGCCAAATTGATTCTATACGGCCTCGACCATCCACAAGGAGGAAAGCCATACGTAGTCCGAGCTGTCCGCATATTAGGCTCCCTAGTTCACGACTGTCGCCGGGATCAGCGCTATTTTTCCCGTGGCCAACCGACCACTCCTGCTCAGCCAATCGCTACCTCTTCGTCCTCTGAAGCCAAGAAGTCTCAGTAATACCTAGCAGAGAAATGTGGACATTTCTTGTTATACGGGGGAGGTATTGTAATAGTGTGAAGGGTTAATGTAGTAATATCCAAAAAATAAATCTATCAAAAAAATTAAATATTTAAAAACATTCAAAAACATATTCTATACATTTCAAATTATACAAAAAAAATCCAATCTATTAAGTTCTATTTTTATTGTAGTAACCAGTCGTTGTAATGCTCTGTTACTGTTGTAGTAATTAATCTAACATGCGTAACCGCTGTCGTAACTACTAACCTGTTAACAGTAACCTACAAAACAAACTAAGTATAACGTGCCCTGTTTAACTGTTGTAATTCTTGTACGTATACCCCGCCGGTGGTTCTTGGGGCTTTCAGTGAACTACTAACACAAGTACAATAAGTGGTTTGTGTTATTGGGTCACTGCATTGCACAAAGACCCACCGGTGGGTCTTATTTTACATCTCTTAATATAATCACAATACTGAATGTAATTTTATCAACTGTCAAATTTAACAGCAATTAATCTTTATACACATTATTATTAAGGCACTCCTTCTATAGTTGACAAAACCCATAAATTAAACTTCCTAAAATCTTACATTAACAATTTCAAAATCAACCCACTTTAATTACAACCTAAGGGCCTTTTGTCAACTATAAAGGGAGGTGCATTTGTAGAGTATCGTTCTTGTCTGAAGAATAAAGTTAATTTTAATTCAGCGTGTTCATACACTTCGGCTAATCTTGAATTTCCAGACAAGACCAATTTCGGTAAATCAAACACTTTTGGCTCATCAAATTTTGAGACATTTCTTAATATACAATCTCAGGCTAAACTCACTTCAGGTAATCTCAACAATACATTACGTAAGGTTCAACTACGTACACTTGGACTCATTGTCCCACTTATTTACACGAATAAGGTTTATCCGCATTTGGGCTAATCGTCCCACTAACCGTTACACATACACGCTTGCACCCTGTTCCCAAATTATGCCTCGGTTAATTATAACGTGTAATTATGCAAAGCAGTGAGCGACCCCCGTTTGGAACTATGTACCCATATAGGGGCGGTGTGAGAGGGGGTCAATTTGTGGGGGGGGGGGTTAGCCGATAGCGCGCATGGCATAGTTTTTGCTCTGATTACAGAGAGCCTGCCTGTTGTCATACTCATATCTATTATGTACTCTTGGTAGAAGTAGTAGTTTCCAAGTCGGAAATACGTAGACTTTATCTAAAAAGTTGAGATTGTTGGTAATAGCCACACTGCAGGAAAATAATTTTAGCATTTTTACAAACAAGTTTCTGCGAAAATGGAAGCTAAAAGTGCAGGGATAAACATATTTTAAAGCAGTTTTCGCAATTAGCAGGCTTTTGTCAGTGGTTGATGTCTTTAGTACACTTTCACCGGTGACGCTACGCTAGGCGCAACTTGTTGTTGTTGTTCATTTCCGGGCTCCATCAGCTTAGAAAAGCTACAAGAGGGCACTTCGGCATCTACTGGCCCAGCACACGTCTTTGCATAGTCAGGTCCACACATCAGAGAATCCGGGATGGAAATGATGTGGGGGATTGGACCCAACCGCTCGGTAGCATAATTTGAGGACTCCAGATGCTTCAGTGTTAACCCAACACAGTCGTGTTCCCGGGAGTTTGGAACCCATTTGCGCCGTTGACCAGACGGATGCCAGGGGGCACCTGTGGGGATCTCCATTTGATGGGGTCCGTGTCCATCGGATTTCCCACGGAGGTGGTTCCAAGCCCCCCTAGGATCAACTTCATCAGGGTTAATCGTTGCTGGAAGCTGAAGTCTTGGTTGTTGGAGACTGAGCCCGAAAGTGACATCTGAGCTCATCCATTCTCAAAACCCAGTCAGTGGGGATCCCCAAATAATATTTTGAAATCAAGCTTTCACTTTAATGAATTCACTTTGACTGGTTTTTCAAGTTTCTTGGGAGCATACGTACAGGTTATGCGTTACTCTGATATATTTATAGAAAGATTTAAAAAACCCCTCGTCGAGATCAGATTTCACCGAAGACAAACTTATAGTTTTCAAAGTTTCCCCTGCTTGAAAATCCTTAAAAATGCCCCGGCACTTGGCAATCTTAACTTAAGCAACTTTTCGTATTTTAGGCAGCTTTTATGCAGCTTTTATCGCGGTATTAGTCTGTTGATAAAGAAAACAGTGATTTACAAAACTTTCCTTTGTTGCAATTTTTATGTTTGGATTCACGTATATTTAGGCATTTGTGTCATCTGTTGCAATTGCTCCACACTGAGATGAGTACAGAACAGTTTGTCAGCCTTTCATCAGAATTGGAGCGACATTGCCAGGAGATACCGCCCTCCACCACTCATATTCAGCTTAGTGGTGGCATTGTTATACCGCCCATAGCTTTCACGTGGCTACCTCGTGTTATGTAAGTATATCATGCATGAGTCCTTTACTATCAGGCAGTAAATTTTCAAAGTTTTTGGTTTATGGTTGATACCATAGGTTCCGAGAATTCTATTCTGTTTATGGAAATCTTTTTAATTTATTCTGATAATTCTTGATCATTGGAAATGATGCGTATCCATCTATCAGTTTCATTCTCATGCAAATTACTATATTACTATTTATGATTCGTGTGTGATAACTGTGGACGACTTTTATTATTGTGTGCTAACTGCTAAACTATGATGTAGGCTTCATTTTAATATGACGTTGACAAATTACATACCTATATTTTGTGTCTTTTTAGCTCATTTAGTGTATTGCCATTACCAGAGTACTTGAAACCGATTCTGATCAAAAGATCGGGTTATAATCCTGCCGATGATTTCCTCTTTACAAATATTCGCTTTTTACCTGACGATAAAACGAGTAATTTATCCTCACAATTGAACTAGTGAATTTTGTCCATAAAGTTATCTGGAACATTTTATTTTATTTATGTCATTATTTCCAAAGTGCCTACAGTGTATGTTCCTAATGTTGACGTTTTAAGGTTTTGTCTTTGATTTTGGTAAGTTTTGATGAATTCTTTTTTACAACTTTGTCATGTATATCCATTATCCTCCTGTTTCAGTTCGCTGGGTCTGTGGTCTTGCCAGTGAAGTGGTGCTCAAAATTGAAAATCCAGTAGACGCAGAACTGCAGCTGGATAATTTTGTATGTTGTCTATACTTGCCATACATGAGCATGGGGTGTAACCCTAATTTCTGGGGGGCGGCGCAGTGCGCAAGCAAAATCAGAGGGGACCGCTGCTCATAATGCGCTCATTGCGCAAGTCAGCATCAGTTGCCCATAGAAACAATTTCAAATTTAAAGATAATTATATTCAACTTCAATTCTACAGCATTCACGAAATAGAGTCAACGAAATGAGTAAAAAATTAGCAGGAAACTCAAGATGGGGCTGCATAATATTTGCAAATTTACTTTGAAAATGTTGCGAGAGCTTATATTGCACCGTCCTTGCTTTTTCCCTTTGCCCCCCTCCAAGTATGCAAAGGGGGACCGCGCAAAGTTCTGGTACACCCTATGAAGAATGACCTTGCCCATGTATGATACTTGCACATACGGAGACGCTGCTCATAAGTTTTCTTAGCTTCTTCTGGTAGCCATATTAAATGCACCTGCCTGGCTTTTTCCTACAGGGGGGGGGTGTGCCCCCCCCAGAAATCCGTTCCCCCCCATACTTGGGTCGCCCCCCCCCCCAGAATCGCCCCCCCCCCCCAGGATTCGGGCCTTCCCCCCCCCCAGAACCCCCCCGCTACCCTAAAGTGCCCGAAAAAATAGGGTTTTGAGGGCAAATTTTGAAAATTTTTTCCGGCTTCGCCGGATTTTTACCTATTTTTAAGCATTTTTGAGCTATTTTAAGCTTAAATTTAAGTTAAAAATAGTGAATATTTTAGCTCAGCAGCAAAAAATAGCTATTTTTAGACATTTTTCTAAAAATTTTTCTTCCCCCCCCCAGAAATCCGAGCCCCCCCCCAGACCTGGGGGGGACCCCCCCCCAGACTTCCCCCCCCCCAGAAATTTTTGCCTAGGAAAAAGCCAGCCTGCTAAGCTGTAGTGTAATTGTTATTATTTTGAGAACTAAGGGTAGTCATACGCTTATTTTCTGAATTCCTTTTGCAGGCCATTATGTATGAGAACGGGTCCTGTGAAGCCGTTCCGGTTACAATTAATCTACTTCCCAAACAAGTCCTTGATGTTAGACTTCTTGCCATACCTCGCCAAAGTGGTATTCTTTCGATTACTGGTACGCCTGATTCCAATTAAACAGTCTATTTTTGCTGGTTGGTCGCTCCATGGTGGTAATACAAACGTTTTGGAATGTATAGTTTCTAAACAATTCACGGTTTTTTGCGTAAAATACTGCGTATTTACGCAGTCGAGCTTAAAAATACGCAGTCAAAAACAAAAATACGCACCAAAATACGCAGCCGAAAAATTCGGTAGTAGGAATTTTTAGAGTGCTCTAAATTAATTTCTTGAGACAATTTACCGTAGTTTGGGCTCTGGCTTCTGCTGGGGGGCTTCCGCCCCCAGACCCCCGCATATCTCTCCGATTCTCCTTCCGTCTTCAGTTGATTAAACTTTCTGCCTTGTTTAAACGTTGTACCATGCGATGCTTTTCTTTCTATTTGATGTGATATAGTATAAATTAAAATCTTATATCTGTGTTCAATCAAGGGAACAGGAGCTCTATTTGTCTAACCAAATATTGACTTAACTATTAAACAGTTGAAGGCAAAGAAGTCAAAGTTTTAAGAGCATATTCACTCTGAAATTTAAAATTTTCTTCAACTTCCGGGGGGCTGCGCCCCCCATGCGTATCTGTTTTTCGTCACCTATTCATTCACACTCTTACACCACAGAGAGAGCACGTAATTTAAACTCGAGCTAAGATTTCTAACGTTGTTTAAAACTCTTAAAAACAGCATTAATTCGACGCTACATGCGTTTATAGCTTTTATAACGTTGAGAAGCGATTTTTGTAATTTTACGCAGTCGAAATTAAAAATACGCACTCGAAAACAAAAATACGCAAAATTTACGCGGGTCCGATTTTCAAAAAACTCTGAAACAATTTTAATGTCAGTTTTTCCTTGTTGTTTGCAGGTTACAGTTTCGAGCTGTTTGGTGTGCCCAGTATTTGTCGACTGCGCGATTGCAGTTGGTTGTCTGTGGAAGCAGTTCGAGTCCTGGTCACTCCGCCGCTTCCCCTTCTACAGATCCAAAGTACCCTGCCTCGATCCGCTGATCCTCATCCAAAGGATCCTCATGAACTAGCCAATGCTGAAGTTACTCTTTACGCAGGCCAAAGGTAATAATTCTGGTCCTGATTCTCTATCTGTTATACATTGTAGTTAATTATCAGTAAAGTTCATGTGCTATTTGTTTCTGTATAATTGATTCATCGAAGAAATTCTGGGACAATGACTTTTGCAGTTTTGTTCTGTTCTAGTACTGAAGGTGTGATTGTTCTTCGCAATAATTCGGCACATTCCATAGATCACTTGGACATTGTCGTGGAACAACCGAAACCTCTAGATGGTAATAACTGTTGTGTATAAACCGTCCCTTCAGCTGTGCGTAATTTAACATAGGATAAAGAGAGGAGTAATGCACTCCTGTATTCGCCAAGATTTAAAGGCCAGCCTACAAATAATTATCAGTCCAAAATGTAACATACAAACCGACAGACCCTTCTCTTTTCTTAGTAATACTGGTTTTTATGTGACCGACGATAGTTTTTATGTGACCAACGATAAAGCAGAGATCAATTTCAGGAAGGGACCCAACATGGAGTAGTAAGCCGAAAGTGACCGACTAGGTAACAAAAAATGGAGTTGACAGCTAACTGTTTCTTAGCTGAGTAAGACTTAATTTTTCATAGAAAGTACATAGCAGAGAAGTGGAGGTTATTACTTAAATGACAATGATAATTGTTTGGAATTTTGATAATTGTGTATTTTTCAGGTGACAGTCCGCTGATTGAAATTTTGGAAGGCGGCAAATGTGACAGCTCGTTGCCATTAAAGCCTAGCTCATCCCACATGGTCAAGTGTCGCCTAAATGCTGTGTCCATATTTATGAACGGTTGGTTAACCCTTGGAAATTTGATTTCACTGCGAATGTTTCCTTGTTCTTGGTTTGTGTAAAATTAATGTGTCTACTGATGACTTTACATTGCGCCCTATCTCAAACATTAAAAGGAGTTTTTGTAGCTCCTCTGTACGTATATACTGGTTGAGGAACTCCATCGTTCCCTATAGTCATGGCCATTTCTGTTTCCTTCACTTTTCTTGTTCATCCAACCTTGGATCCTTTAGTCACCTTTTCGGTGTGTTTTTGTTTTTAGGTGAAGGTAGTCGGTTATTATCCAGAGAATTATCCTCCCATGTATCCGTTCCTCCTTCAGTAAGCTTGTACTTGAATTGTTCATAAATTTATCCAACTCTGCTCATATTCGTTATTTCATTTCGAGCGGTTCTATTTTTCAGGTTTAGAAGCAGGGAAAACGTCATTTCCTGGTTAGTTCTCACTCAAGGATCTGTCATAAGTTTTTAGTCTTGACTTGTCATTGCACTTATTCATTATTTCAGAAGTCTCATTGCCTGAAGCTGAAGATAAAGTATTCCAGTGACGAAGCCCATTGTAACAACTTCCAAAGACTGTGTTCCTTTCTGATAACTTTGGTGACACAACCACTGCTCCTGATTCGAGACATTGCTGTATTAACAGGGGGAAGGTATACGTACAGTCTGAACTGCTACGATAATTAAGTAGTTGTTGCTTTATTGATGGATGTGATTTGAGGCTGGAAGAGTTGTTATCATCGCTATGTACAATGCTACTGTAACCTTTAAGGGATTTGGTGTGACACGATTTGCTTGGTTTTTTGGAGGGACTTCACTGTTAAAAATTCATCTTGACATCCCATCATTCTTCCTTTGAACAATTAATTATAGCGATAGCGACCCTCTATAATATGGGTGTAAAAGCCTCAGTGTGGCCCTTAAAGACCCGTTCCAGCACCGTGCCAGCTAAATACTCAACGAAACTAGACAAATTTGGTATTGTTGGAATCAGCACGACGAGTATATACTACAAGTAGCAAAAAAGTTTTGGTCAAAATTTTCAACTTTGAAAATTTTTGATTCCGGACAAGTTAGGTCTGTTTGTTTTTTCCGTGTACAGTACGCTCACGGAAGCACGCTTACGAAAGCACTTTTTTTCTAACTCACAAACTGAACGATCTGGGCATTTTCCGCTTGTGAAGTTTGGTTTTTCTGAGAGTCGTGTGTTAATGTACCATTTGGACAATTTCCCGCTGCCCGTCCCGGCTGCCCACCTGTGCGGCCGGCCAAAGGTGGCCTGACCGTTAAGATGGCCAAAAAAGCCAATTTTGTGTCACAGCTACACTACAGGGCTCATGGAACAAGCCAGAGAGAGACGCGGCTTGTTGCATAAGAAGCTTTGGGATAGGTAGCGTGTCATAACGACGGCGATTTTCAATATCTGTCCGGGATCGTTCAGGCAGCCTGCCCGAAATTGGTCCGGCCAAATAGCCATTTTCGGAAAATTTCTAAGTCCCAACTCCACCGAAATAGTCAAAAATTGTCCTATATTCACAGACACTCATGCTCCACTTCGCGTTTGACCTTTATAAGTTCTAAATTCATCAGCTTTCCAGGCGAGCTTGCTGATTTTGAAATAGTATAAGCTTACTTCACGAGATGCTCACAAATTGGTAAACTTTGCTGAAGAACTGCCATTAACATCAGTTTGGGCGGTTTCCGTGAATATGGGTTGTTCAGCGAAGGTGGTCGATATTAACGCGCTTCCGAACCTAGTCCTTTTGTCATTTACAACCTGCCACTCCCATATTAACGTTTTAAAATGTCCGATTAAGACCTAATGTCACCCATATTGCATTTTTCATGCTCCATCGGAGCATTTTTATTCTTGTGTTTGAATTTTGGCTGATTCTTTTGTTCATGCTATTTTTCAGCATGGATAGTCGATACTTGACATTGGACCTTGTCAATGTGTCTGAAGAAGCGGTTGACGTAGAATATGACATCCTGGCTGAAAATGGTAACAATGACGATCCGGAAAGAAATCCGCCCCTGATTGGAAACAGTCAGTTAAGAGATCAGTCACCACAACCAGGGTCTTCTCCAACACCGGCCACATTTAAGAGTATGCCTATGGAACCTACTGAAGCTTGCCGGTTAGTTGTTGGCGGAGGTTTCTTTGTTGTTGCTACCTAAATTCAGTTTGCTTTACCAAAGCTACCGTGGTAAACGGTGTACGTCGTATCAGGAGTACATAAGAGTGTGACAGCTGGCAAGCTCTCTGCTCTGCTATCTCTCTGCTATCAGAACAAAAACGGAACCCTCCAAATCGGACTCTTGTGAATAAAGTGAGTTACCCCGCTATGTTTTGTGTACTAAAGTTCGAAATGGATACAATTTACAACTGCATTTGTTTTCGATCTTAAACACATAATAAACATTGAGCGAGTGAGTGTACCCCGCACCTTAATAGGGCGGAGTGAGAGGGGGTCAATTTGGGAAAGGGTAAGCCGATAGCAAAGATAGCAAAGTTTTGGCTCTCACTGCATAAAGTGTGACGCTTGTCGTACTCTAATGCATTATGTACTCTTTACTCCGTTTTCTGTCTGATTTTATGTTTTAAAGATACTGGGCAATGTAATTTGAATTGGCACAATCGATCCGCATTGCCATCGTTTTAGTTTGATGTTTAGTGATAGTATGCATATTTCCGTCATTATTTATACACGTATTTTAGACTACCCGTACCGTTTCGTTGCTGTGCCCGGTCCCTGATAACGGGATATGTTCAGGATCTGCTTCAGCATCAGGCGGGCGCGGGGGCCGAACCAGGTATTCCCCAGGCTTCCAGTTTTATTACAATGCCCTTGCCACCGGTACCTATAAATTTATCCACTAATCCGCTGATTTTGGCCTGCCGGGAATATCTCAAAAGGGCTGTGTCTGTTCGATGGCGACTAGTAAGTGTCTTCCTTCCATCCTCTTTTCCACTTGGTGTATGCTAACGGTTAGGAGTTGTCTGTTTTATTAGTTTCATGAATAATTTCACCTTTCCTAAAGATTGCTTTTAAGTATTCTTCAGTTATTCAGGCTTTTAGTATGTTCTTTTCTTAAAATATAGGCTCCCATCTGCCTTACCCTTTTCATTCAGCTGAATACCACTTTCGGCCAGCTTTAAGATCCTGCTGTTAAATTGAGAGAGTTTTGTTGGATTTTGAATGTATGTTGATGTTTAGAAAAGTCAGATTGATTACTGGGGCATTATACCAGCATGGAGGCTTTTAAATTCCGTGGAAATGTGCAAAAACATGATACATCCTCCTCTATCCTGCAGTGAGTAACGAATTTTGTTTAGCCTGTTAAGGGGGCCGGCTACTTGGGTCAAAAATTCGACCCTCACCGAGTTCGCTCAAATTGTGCCCATTGATACTCCCAAGGGCCTTACACAATCCATTGAAATTTGAGATTATTTCGTCCAGAAATAAAAAAATTAGAGTCATTCAAAATGTCTAATTCCTATTGAAAATGGCCCAAAATAGGAACTTTAAATTTTTCGCTTCTGACAACGATAACTTACCCAAATCGAAACCGTTTGAAACGTTCAATAGCTCGTTTTGTAGCTAAATACAATATCTAAAACTTGGCGAAGAGCTTTTGTCAAAATTTGGTTTCTAACTTTCGCAGTAATCGTTTCTGTGAGGCAACCCCAAAAACACAGAAAATGAAAAATCGCGAAGATACGGTTTTTGACCGATAACTTTAAATAGCGGGAAAATGGACGTTTGTGCCAAGAAGAAATGTTTCTTAGAATTCGAAAAGCTATCGATTGATATAGATATCGTGCGATATTTTGTTCGAAAAATTTCGAAAAATGTCACATTTATACGAATTTATGGGGTTGCCTCACAAAACGATTATTGCAAGAATTAGAAACCGAATTTTGAAAACCGCTCTTCGACAAGTTTTAGATATTGTATTTAGCTACAAAAGGAGCTATTGAACGTTTCAAACGGTTTCGATTTGAGTAAGTTATCGTTGTCAGAAGCGAAAAATTTAAAGTTCCTGTTTTGGGCCATTTTCAATAGGAATTGGAAACTTTGAATAACTATAAATTTTTTGTTCCTGGACGAAATCATCTGAAATTTCAATGGATTGTGTAGGGCCCTAGGGAGTATCAATAGGCACAATTTGAGCAAAATCGGTGAGGGTAGAATTTTTGACCCAAGTAGCCCCCCCTAAAACTTCCATGATACTATTAGTAGTACTTTAACTATTTAATCTTATTCTGTTTCCCTATCAGCTGTTTTACTGACCAGTCAAGGAAGATGATACATTTATTTATTTATAGAAATTGTAATAAATAATGAAGCCTTCAGTGATCCAGAATCTGTGACCTATGAGTGTTTTCTTGGTCATCCTATTCAGTGTAGAATTGAAATTAAAAATCCTATGGGTGAGCTTACTTTGCATATTTTGTTTGATGTACACTAAGCTTTTGTTCTGGTTCCGCTCTGTTCTTATGCCGCCAAATTATTGTATGTTTTTTAAGGATTTTTACTTTTTGTGTAAAATTTTACGGTGACGTTTTAGTTTTTAGGCAGCTATTAGAAGGAAGTATATATGACAGGATTTCTGAGAGATTCGACCTCTCGTAGGCTTGCCTTAATTGAGCCCCAAAATTGATGTTTTCAGATTTCGCTTGTTCTCACATAATACTAGGAGACATTCTAAGAACTTCTGCATTTGCCGTTTTCTTCTACACCGTCTACAACTCTCACAGCAGCTTGTCAAAGTTGATGCATTTTGCTGAATTTTGACTTTTCGGGGTCTGCAACTTCAAAATTATTAAGCATGCGCTATGGGCTTCTGAATTGGCTCATACCGAAACCTGGGCGAAGGACTAAGTTAATTCATTGAATCAGCCCCATTTCATCTTTCTGTGTTTCCTGTGGCACAAGTTTTTAAACCAAATATGGCTTTCTTGAGGGTAACCAAATATCACTTTTTCGAAGTTTTTTCTGCAAATCCCTAGAATAAAGGTTCGAGCCACAAATTTTCTCTATCGTAAATTGTAAACCATATAGGTACCAATCAGATCCCAGGAGATCAGCGATTTTCATTTGGGAAAATGAGGCCGCACAGGCACCCGAACACATCTACCACGGACAACTGACCAGTGCATAGTGCACAGTTAAACTCCTATAACAGAGACTTGCCCAGCCAGAATCAGGTTAAATTTGGTACGTATATGGGCCGCACATTGGGCGCACCTATCCCTGTACGTTTGAGCTTTCTAGCATTCATACTCCGCAGTTTGCAGCGATCGAATCTTCGCGTAAGCCTCCATGCTCAGAAGGCGCATTTCCACATTTTTTGACCTAGCCACATTATTATGCCATAGGACCACGCAATGTTTACAAATTATAGGGGAGCGCTAGCGCTCCCTATAATACGATATGAAGGACATATGGGCCGAGGGACGTTTTTGGATTTGGCTCAACGAAGCCTTAACGGTCGAGAAATCGGCCAAATGCACAAAAACACGAAATTTCGCTTTCTCATTGAGTTTTCTTGCTGCTCAATATGTTTTAGCCAAACCAAGAAAAACGTCCCTCCACAGAAATGCAAATTTCGATTCTGCTGAAAATCTCCCGAATCCGTCGAGTAATTTTTGAGGAAATCGATGTTCGAAACAAAATAATCGCAGTTTTTGCCAAAATGGTTTTTCAGGCAAATCTATCGGACAGCAATAAAGTCCGGCTAATAGGCATTCATAAAATGTGCATTTGGACAATGTATCGATTGAGTATAACTAAGCCAATTTTCTCCTTAGCATGTGGTAGTAATTTTGAAAAAACTGATTTCATCGAAAATGGCCATTTTTTGACCCTAAAAACAGGTTTTTGCTTATACTGACTTAACCACTGGAGATAGCTCAAAGGTTGTAGCAGCAAAAATGTTCATTTTCGAGTCCTCTTTCCAGCCATACCAACCATTCCCGTGTCTTGTTTACCTACTGGGAGCTTAAGGCCAAAAACCAGAACTTTCTTATCTTTAGGCCTAAGAATACGGGACTGGTCCCAGAATGTTAAAGGAAACTTTGGAAATAGGTTACTTCGTAAGTTTTAGCCCTTTGCGTAAAGGATTAAAGCCGTAGGAGTCAAAAGTACCCGAAAGGAAACCAGCACCTTAAGTAGCAGCCCTCCAGCTTGCATGGTGAATGCTTTACAATCCTTGGAAAAAATTGGTCGTGCTTTTGCAAAAACTACATTTTTTATGATAGCAGCCTACGTGATAGCTGATAGAAGACGATCATGCTTCGGATAAGTTGCCCCCATGAGACCTTCAGATCGACGTCCTTAGTTTGATTTTACGGCTTGCGTAGTTCAAGAAAAGTTGGATTACTTAATTTTTGCCAAAAATGACAAGTGTTCGACGCCAAAACAAGAAAATTGGCGGCTATCTCACGGTAGAGAAAAGCTAGAACGTTGCTTTAAAAAGCAGAAATATGAAGCTCAATGAGAGCTTTCGAATGAATATAGTCATAGCTGCATAGCTGCTGCCAAACTTTCTGAAATTGGGGAACAACCACCTTGACCGGAAATGTCGAATTTTTGAATCGGAATTGAGCGGAGGAAGTGTTCACGAAACCTTCTAAATAACGTATTTCGAAAAGTTTCGTCAAAAGGGGGGGGGTTGAATTTTCCAGTTTGTTTCGCAACAATTGTATGTATCGCTGCTCATTATGTTTACTGCAAATTATTTTATTACTTTAAAGGTTTCCCATGTTGTCCCAGCAACACTCACACTGGTTTGCACCAAATGTGGGTAGCAAATGGTTTTTGTAGTTGCTGCTAACCACTTGGTTAACTAGAAGTTAACCACAAACTATTTTACACCAAATGTAGTTAACTTAACCACTTTATTTTATCTGCTAACAAACAACCATGCTAAGCAAGTGGTTAACATGTGGTTGGCTAACCCTGGTCTTGAGCAGGGTTAATCACGAACTTGCAGTGAATTTTAAAGGTTCTGGCAAAAAACTTACAGACCAAACTGTAGAACTACGAATGAATAAATGGAATCAAGAGTACATAATAACTAAGAGTGTGACAAGCGTCCCACTCTTAGTTATTAGGCTGCAGACATCATCTGCACAATAACGGCCTACCCCCCCCACAACTGAGTACCAGGTACACAATTGTGCACGAGCACTCGCTTGTATGTTTACATGTTTAAGCTCAAAAGTGGCCAGCTGCTGATAGAATGTTTTAGGCTCCAATATTAAACATACAAGCGAGTGCTGGTACACCCCAAAACCCCTGGTACTCAGATTGTAGGGGACTGACCAGGTACTCAGTTGTGGGGGGTAGGCCGTTATTGTGCAGATGATGTCTGCGGCCTAATAACTAAGAGTGGGACGCTTGTCACACCCTGGACCATTCAGTAGCCTTCTTGATGGAATGTATATTCATGTTGGGGTATACATGTTCTATTGATTCAATATTTTTGCAGTGATTACTTTGTGTAAGGTTGGTAGGAAAAGTTAAAACTATATATCTTCTATTTAGGTAGTGTTTTGAAAAGTAGTTGTATTCGTATTATAATTTTTTGGGGAGTTGATCACAAGATGTCGCTGCTTTTGTATGACCTTTATTTTTTACCAATTGCATAGTGAAGTTTTGTCTCACGAATGTTTTGTACCTACTCTACAAGTAATTATAAAGTTCGTTTTCGTATAAACAAAGAGCACAAGATAGGAATTATATAGATAGACGACACTGAAATGTCTTAAATCGTGAGAGTGAAACCTTTTAAAATTTCAATGTAATTCATTTGGATAAACGATTGCTCTGGCGTAGTCTGATTGGTTCAGAGAAGTCCCGCCCCAAGCTTCAACTAACCATTTTGCTAACCATATGGTTGACTAACCAATTGCTAACCACATTTGGTGCGGGTCTGTCTAAAAAGTGGAAGCGGAAACGGAAACGGAATCGGGGTCTAAAAAACGGAAACGGAAACGGAAAACAAATCTAAAAGGCGGAAACGGAATCAGAGAGTCAAAAAAGAATAACAGCATGTGGAAACTGCTCAAACATGTGATTAAATAAATAGAATTACGGTCTATTTTTGGAATCAAAAACCAAATGCTAAAAGCCTGAATTGAATAACTTGTAATGAATTGTAATTGAATAAACAAATAAATGGTAAAGTAAACTTCGTCGACAGTTTTCAGGGTTTGTGTCGATTACTAATTCATTATCCTTATATTATTATTATTTCATGATCCAAATGCATTTATATTTTGGGAAGGTGTTGCCTGATGCTCAGTAATTTCAAAAATTTCAATAATTTTAAATTTTATGAAGTTTTAAAATTTTTTAAATTTCAAGATTTTTGAATTTTTTTAAAATTTTCTGATAGATTCTATAATGCTGAGCATTTTTCCCGCTTGTTGCAGCAACATCTGAAAATGTGTAGTGTTACGGATGAAGTAAAAGCCAAGAAGTTAGGAAAAACTCATTAAAACCGTGAATCGCGATCTGAACTGGAATTGTTATTGTTCGTTGCTTTTGGAATCAATTATTCGGAACCATGAGTATGCAGTGTGTGAACGTCCAAGCAATCTTTGTAATTATCTGCTGATTCTTGTGAATACCAGAGTTGCCAGCCGGTTCAAATCACTCAAATCACTTAAAACTTACTAAACTGGGACATAGGTTCTAGCGTGGTTAAGAAACTAGGTTTACAGTAGTGCTAGAACACCTGAAGAAACTTAGCACAAGAAGAGAATAGGAACTCAATAGAATCTAGGTGCAAGAAATAAGGTTAAAGAATAGCGTTACAATCTGCATAGGTAGTGCCAGAATAGGATAGGAACCTAGCGTAATATGAGCTAATAAGGATTGATCAGGGCTAACAATTAACGGAGAGGTCGTTACCACTCCAGGGTCAGTAATAGGCCCCAACTATAGCCTTTGATCGACTAACGGAGGAGTCGTTACTCTTCCCCAGGCCTTAACGGGCCTCCTGTTGCTTGAAAATGGTTCAAAATTTCATTTAAAGCAAACTTATACTAGTAAAGAGGAAAGTTTATCAAAAGATATCACTCGAAAAGTAGTGAATTATTACAGAAAATGCAGTTAAACATGACTTATACAGTTATATGTTGGAAGATGGGTCATTTAGACGTAATTACTTGTAGCTAGGTGCATGAAATAAGGTTCAGGAGCACTAATATGTGCTAGTTAGGCCTAATTAGTGTTAATTAGGCAATAATTAATGAATTTTGACAATTTTGAGTGAAAATATAACTTAGGTTCATCTGAAAGGCAATTTCTTCCTGGTTCCAAAAATCCAAACCCGGTCCTTTAACTCCCAATATTGCGAAAGATATAGGTTAAAATAGTTTTGTAACTTTAAAATTTAATTCTTTAATTTTAACCTTACGTAAACCCCTTAAGTGGGCGTAACAAACACTTGTTGTTACGCCCATTCATGTTTTCATTCATCCCCCTATCCATTCTTGGGCTTCTGTTGGCCCTCTCCCAGCGAAGACTTGCCTCGCAGAGGAAGACTTAGTGTGTACTTCATAGGTGATAATAGGTTCGGAGGGGGCATAACCCTCTCACAAATTATTAAAATATAAGGAAAATAAGCGATCTTAGGTAGTTTCATACGTAGATTACTAATATTTAGTTTTAGTTAGCTAGAAAAATACGTAACTCTTTGTATGCACAGCTTTTGCGCAACAATTGCCCTCCTGTTGCTTACGGCAGGAACTTCCAGCGCTAGTGAGGGAGAGCAATTGTCGCTGGGATTAACAGGGCGACCTCCCTTGTTCCTGGCCGAAAAATCATGACTAAAAGGAAGAGAAAGGGGCCAGTAAATAAGGGAGCGCCTAAAAAATACAAAATACAAATTTTATAAAAGTTTACAGTAACGGTAGCACTTAATTTTTACCTTTTCATATTGGGCCCAGAGAGGCCATTTTTTCGTACTGTTTCGTTTTCCATTTCAAGAGAATTTATATTTTTATCAGAAACTTTCCCCTTTGGTTACCTTTACGTGTTAACCAAAAAGTCTGGAAAGTTTCTGGAGATTCAGCTCTGGAAATTTGTCACACAAAGGGGTCATAATTCTAGACCCCCCATAAATCTCTATTCCGGTGGGCCAGGCGTGCAAACAGCCCACGTCGGGTCTGCACCCACAATTGGGATTTCCAGAAGAGTCTGGAAATCCCGTCCACCTCAAAGAAACCGCCAACAGGCGTGAGGTCGACTGACTGGAAATTCAAAATTTCCAGTCAGTCTTTGCTTCAGCTCCGGCCGAGAGCGGCCGTGTATCCCCCCTTCTCTAGTGCGTCTCCTGGTGTGCCAGCGTTTTGGCCGGAGAACTCCCAACGCACTTTTCACCCCCCATAGGATCACGAGTTAGGACCTCCTCTGGCCCACACAGGTCAGAGGAGATGAAGTGAGCCAACACGAAGCAAAGACACACAAGATCTAGGGCCACATGAGCGTATTATGCTCGGCCAGACGCACAGAAACGCACCTTTTCTAGTTTCTACAAGGCCCTTTTTGGCCTAATTTTTACATTGGTTTTTCGGCCTTCGGGCCTTTAATTTTTAACCAAAATGTAGCCCTTTTTGGCTCATTATTAATTCAAAATTAGCGAGCCCTCGTGGCCAGTTTTTTCACTTCAATACAGCGAGCCCTCCGTGGGTTTTTTACTTCTTACTCAGCGAGCCCTCGTAGCCAGTTTTCTTTCTTTCAGCATTTTTCAGTCCCATGATCTTCAATCAGCGAGCCCTCGTGGCCAGTTTTTACATTTTTCAACCAGCGAGCCCTCGTGGCCAGACATTTTTCCTTTTTCACGTTTTTTGGGGTTATTTAGTAATGAACGGATTCTGAGTGGGGACCCACCCTTGAGTTGAGATAGGAGGTCCCTGGTTACGACCTCATGTTCTCAATTGAGTTAAGTCTAGGGAATAATTCTCCCCACAGCCGGCAATTAGTTATTGCCGGCTATATTCGTACAACTAGGCACTACTGAAGTTAAAAATGTTGTCTGTAATTGTGCTATGTTGTTTGTGTAGGTCGGCTACCTAAAATTAGTAGGAATTAAAACCTAGAAACTGTTTTAACTAGTAATTATCCAGCCTTTTTGAGGGGAATTGCCGGCTTCCCTATGATAATTTAAACTGCCAGTCCGTTAATCGGACATTTGTTGTGAGACTCTTACTAGTGACAGATTTCTACCTATTTTATACATCGTCTACCTGTCTAATCTGGCTAGTGTTGGATTTCATGGTGGTTCATCATCCGTCCCCTAATCGCAGGGCGACCTACACGGATGACCGGAAATCCGACAGACCTGCAGACCTAATAGGGGGTCCCCGTGACCCTAGGCTGCAGAATCTGCCCTAACCGTCAAACAGAACAACATTAGACAAAATTTCCCATTGCATTCACTCCGAAACTGGCAATTTTGCATCAAACACGCGTCTAAGCTTTAACTGAAATAAATCCCCTAATTAGTTGCGAATAGGGGCCAAATTGCTACTCAATTTGGCCCACTACCTGCCTAATACCTGAGCAATTACACATTCATTCTGGCATTTCCAAGACCCTTATCACACAAAGGGAGTTTACATGGTCCGCCCTCAATCACACTCACAGTCACACAATTTTGGTTGAGAATTCACACTTGAAAAAGGGCTAGACTTGGAACCTCATAATCCATAAGGAATTTACCCAAGAAGCCAAATTACGTAAATGTAGGATTCACATTCACACAATAATGGTCACAATCACACCAACATCAACACAAACGGCTACACATTACAATACAAATCCTAACTCTTTCCTACCTAAACCTACCAAAATCTACCTATTCTTTGTATGCACATTTTGTTGTAGTTTTGGGAATTAACGGGTCTCAGTGTGGAGCCCAGATTTTGTAAGTTTATAACTTTTAACCGAGACTATGAACTTTGAAACTTTGAGAATTTTGTTGGAAAGCTAACGAGTAATAATTGCTCGGCAATTATTACTAAACAACACAATCATTTCCGCTAAGGACAGCTTGCTTAAATTAACTTTGGGGAAGCCGGCCATTCCCCTCGAAAAGGCTGGATAATTATTAGTTAAAACAGTTTCTAGGTTTTAATTCCTACTAATTTTAGGTAGCCGACCTACACAAACAACATAACACAACTACAGATAATATTTTTAACATCAGTAGTGCCTAACTGTACGAATACGGCCGACAATTCCTAATTGCCGGCTGTGGGGAGAATTATTCCCTAGACTTAACTCAGTTCAGAACATGAGGTCGTAACCAAGGGACTTCCTATCTCAACTCAAGGGTGGGTCCCACTTAGAATCCCTTCATTACTAAATAGCCCCAAAAAACGTGAAAAAGGAAAAATGTCTGGCCACGAGGGCTCGCTGGTTGAAAAATGTAAAAACTGGCCACGAGGGCTCGCTGATTAAAAAATATAAAAAACTGGCCACGAGGGCTCGCTAATTTTGAATTAATAATGAGCCAAATAGGGCTACATTTTGGTTAAAAATTAAAGGCCCGAAGGCCGAAATACCAATGTAAAAAATAGGCCAAAAAGGGCCTTCTAGAAACTAGAAAAGGTGCGTTTTCTGTGCGTCTGGCCGAGCATAATACGCTCATATGGCCCTAGATCTTGTGTGTCTTTGCTTCGTGTTGGCTCACTTCATCTCCTCTGACCTGTGTGGGCCAGAGGAGGTCCTAACTCGTGATCCTATGGGGGGGTGAAAAGTGCGTTGGGGGTTCTCCGGCCAAAACGCTGGCACACCAGGAGACGCACTAGAGAAGGGGGGATACACGGCCGCTCTCGGCCGGAGCTGAAGCAAAGACTGACTGGAAATTTTGAATTTCCAGTCAGTCGACCTCACGCCTGTTGGCGGTTTCTTTGAGGTGGACGGGATTTCCAGACTCTTCTGGAAATCCCCTTTGTGGGTGCAGACCCGACGTGGGCTGTTTGCACGCCTGGCCCACCGGAATAGAAATTTATGGGGGGTCTAGAATTATGACCCCTTTGTGTGACAAATTTCCAGAGCTGAATCTCCAGAAACTTTCCAGACTTTTTGGTTAACACGTAAAGGTAACCAAAGGGGAAAGTTTCTGATAAAAATATAAACTCTCTTGAAATGGAAAACGAAACAGTACGAAAAAATGGCCTCTCGGGGCCCAATATGAAAAGGTAAAAATTAAGTGCTACCGTTACTGTAAACTTTTATAAAATTTGTATTTTGTATTTTTTAGGCGCTCCCTTATTCACTGGCCCCTTTCTCTTCCTTTTAGTCATGATTTTTCGGTCAGGAACAAGGGAGGCCGCCTTGTTAATCCCAGCGACAATTGCTCTCCCTCACTAGCGCTGGAAGTTCCTGCCGTAAGGAACAGGAGGGCAATTGTTGCGCAAAAGTTGTGCATACAAAGAGTGACGTATTTTTCTAGCTAATTAAAACTAAATATTAGTAATCTACCTAAGATAGCTTGTTTTCTTTTTATTTAAACAATTTGGGAGAGGGTTACGCCCCCTCCGAACCTATTGTCACCTATAAGTACACACTAAGTCTTCCTCTGCGAGGCAAGTCTTCGCTGGGGAGGGCCAACAGAAGCCCAAGAATGGATAGGGGGATGAATGAAAACATGAATGGGCGTAACAACAAGTGTTTGTTACACCCACTTAAGGGGTTTACGTAAGGTTAAAATTAAAGAATTAAATTTTAAAGTTACAAAACTATTTTAACCCATATCTTTCGCAATATTGGGAGTTAAAAGACCGGGTTTGGATTTTTGGAACCAGGAAGAAATTGCCTTTCAGATAAACCTAAGTTATATTTTCACTCAAAATCTTCAAAATTCATTAATTATTACCTAATTACCGCCAATTAGGCCTAACTAGCACATATTAGTGCTCCAAAACCATATTTCATGCACCTAGCTACGAATAATTAAGTTTAAATGACCCATCTTCCAACGTATAGCTGTATATGTCACGTTTAACTGCATTTTCTGTAGTAATTCACTACTTTTCGAGTGATACCTTTGATAAACTTTCCTTTTTGCTAGTACCAGTTTACTTTAAATGAAATTTTGAACCATTTTTCAAGCAATAGGAGGCCTGTTAAGGCCTGGGGGAAGAGTAACGACTCCTCCGTTAGTTGATCAGAGGCTATAGTTGGGGCCTATTGCTGACCCTGAAGTGGTAACGACCTCTCCGTTAATTGTTAGCCCTGATCGATCCGTATTTGCTCATATTACGCTAGGGTCCTGTCCTATTCTGGCACTACCTAAGCAGATTATAACGCTAGTTTTAACCTTATTTCTTGCACCTATTTTCTACTGAGTCCCTATTCTCTTCTTGCGCTAGTCCTTCGTGTTCTAGCACTACTGTAAACCTAGTTTCTTAACCACGCTAGAACCTATGTCCCGATTAGTAAGATTTTTGTGATTTGAACCGGCTGGCAACTCTAGTATTCACAAGATCAACAGATAATTACAAAGATTGCTTGGACGTTCACACACTACATTCTAGGTTCCGAATAACTGATTCCAAAAGCAACAAACAATAACAATTCCAGTTCCGATCGCAATTCGTGGTTTTAATGAGTTTTCTTAACTTTTTGGCTTTTACTTCATCCGTAACATTACACATTTTCAGATGTTGCTGCAACAAGGAAAAATGCTCAGCATTACCGAATCTATCAGAAAATTTTAAAAAAATTCAAAAATTTTGAAATTTAAAAAATTTTAAAACTTCAAAAAATTTAAAATTATTGAAATTTTTGAAATTACTGAGCATCAGGCAACACCTTCCCAAAATATAAATGCATTTGGATCATGAAATAATAATAATATAAGGATAATGAATTAGTAATCGACACAAACCCTGAAAACTGTCGACGAAGTTTACTTTACCATTTATTTGTTTATTCAATTACAATTCATTACAAGTTATTCAATTCAGGCTTTTAGCATTTGGTTTTTGATTCCAAAAATAGACCGTAATTCTATTTATTTAATCACATGTTTGAGCAGTTTCCACATGCTGTTACTCTTTTTTGACTCTGATTCCGTTTCCGCCTTTTAGACTTGTTTTCCGTTTCCGTTTCCGTTTTTTAGACCCCGATTCCGTTTCCGTTTCCGCTTCCACTTTTTAGACAGACCCGCACCAAATGTGGTTAGCAAATGGTTAGTCAACCATATGGTTAGCAAATGGTTAGCAGAAGCTTGAGGCGGGACTTCTCTGAACCAATCAGACTACGCCGTTGCAATCGTTTATCCAATGAATTACATTGAAATTTTAAAAGGTTTCACTCACGATTAAACACATTTCAGTGTCGTCTATCTATATAATTCCTATCTTGTGCCTTTTGTTTATACGAAAACGAACTTTATAATTACTTGTAGAGTAGGTACAAAACATTCGTGAGACAAAACTTCACTATGCAATTGGTAAAAAATAAAGGTCATACAAAAGCAGCGACATCTTGTGATCAACTCCCCAAAAAATTATAATACGAATACAACTACTTTTCAAAACACTACCTAAATAGAAGATATATAGTTTTAACTTTTCCTACCAACCTTACACAAGAATCACGCAAAAATATTGAATCATTTCAACATGTATACTCCAACATGAATATACATTCCATCAAGAGTACATAATAACTAAGGGTGTGACAAGCGTCCCACTCTTAGTTATTAGGCTGCAGACATCATCTGCACAATAACGGCCTACCCCCCCACAACTGAGTACCTGGTGACCCCCCCCCCCTACAACTGAGTACCAGGTACACAGTTGTGTACCAGCACTCGCTTGTATGTTTACATATTGAAGCCAAAAACATTCTATCAGCAGCTGGCCACTTTTGAGCTTCAACATGTAAACATACAAGCGAGTGCTGGTACACAATTGTGTACCTGGTACTCAGTTGTGGGGGGGGGTAGGCCGTTATTGTGCAGATGATGTCCGCAGCCTAATAACTAAGAGTGGGACGCTTGTCACACTCTTAGTTATTATGTACTCTTGATTCCATTTATTCATTCGTAGTTCTACAGTTTGGTCTGTAAGTTTCTTGCCAGAACCTTAAAATTCACTGCAAGTTCGTGGTTAACCCTGCTCAAGAGCAGGGTTAGCCAACCACATGTTAACCACTTGCTTAGCATTTGGTTAGCAAGTGGTTAAGTTAACCACATTTGGTTAGCAAGTGGTTAAGTTAACCACATTTGGTGCAAAATAGTTTGTGGTTAACTTCTAGTTAACCAAGTGGTTAGCAGCAAATCCGCTAACCATTTGCTAACCACATTTGGTGCAAACCAGTGTTAGTGTTGCTGGGACAACATGGGAAACCTTTAAAGTAATAAAATAATTTGCAGTAAACATAATGAGCAGCGGGCATACAATTGTTGCGAAACAAACTGGAAAATTCAACCCCCCCCCTTTTGACGAAACTTTTCGAAATACGTTATTTTAGCGTTCTAACACCCTCCGCTCAATTCCGATTCAAAAATTCGACATTTCCGGTCAAGGTGGTCTTCCCCAATTTCTGAAAGTTTGGCAGCAGCTATGCAGCTATGACTATATTCATTCGAAAGCTCTCATTGAGCTTCATATTTCTGCTTTTTAAAGCAACGTTCTAGCTTTTCTCTACCTTGAGATATAGCCAATTTTCTTGTTTTGGCGTCGAACACTTGTCATTTCTGCATAAATTAAATAATCCAGCATTTCTTGTACTGTGCAAGCCGTAAAATGAAACTAAGGGCGTCGATCTGAAGGTCTCATGGGGGCAAATTACCCGACGCATGATCGTCTTCCAACAGCTATCCCGTAGGCTGCTATCAAAAAATGTAGTTTTTGCAAAAACACGACCAATTTTTTCCAAAGATTGTGGAGCATTCACCAAACAAGGTGGAGGGCTGCTACTTAAGGTACTGGTTTCCTTTCGGGTACTTTTGACTCCTACGGCTTTAATCATTTACGCAAAGGGCTAGAACTTACGAAGTAACCTATTTCCGTGCTCTTTAACATTCTGGGACCAGTCCCGTATTCTTAGGCCTAAAGATAAGAAAGTTCTGGTTTTTGGCCTTAAGCTCCCAGTAGGTAAACAAGACACGGGAATGGTTGGTATGGCTGGAAAGAGGACTCGAAAATGAACATTTTTGCTGCTACAACCTTTGAGCTATCTCCAGTGGTTAAGTCAGTATAAGCAAAAACCTGTTTTTAGGGTCAAAAAATGGCCATTTTCGATGAAATCAGTTTTTAAAAAATTACTACCACATGGACAAAATTGGCTTAGTTATACTCAATCGATACATCGTCCAAATGCACATTTTATGAATGCCTATTAGCCGGACTTTATTGCTGTCCGATAGAGATTTGGCCGAAAAACCATTTTGGCAAAACTGCGATTATTTTGTTTCGAACATCGATTTTTCAAAAATTACTCGACGGAAGCGGGAGATTTTCAGCAGAATCGAAATTTGCACTTCTGCGGAGGGACGTTTTTCTTGGTTTGGGCTAAAACATATTGAGTAGCAAGAAAACTCAATGAGAAGTTGTGAAATTTTGTGTTTTTGTGCATCTGGCCGATTTTCTCGACCGTTAAGGCTTGCTGAGCCAAATCCAAAAAACGTCCCTCGGCCCATATGTCCTTCATATCGTGGCACAAAAAGAACTTTTGGCCGATTCTTCAGTTTTGAGAAATCGATGTTCAAAAACTTTTTGTCTATATTCATCCTTTTAGATGTCAGCTTGTCAGAAAATTTCTGCTATTTTTGCTAATTTTGCCAGTTCTGTAAGCTCATGTGAATGTGCAGATAATAAGCTTTAAAACGATGTATAAAGCTCTTTGCGACTCCCAAAATTGCGAAAGTTATAGCGTTTCAAAAAACACCATAAAAGAACTGCACAAAAGGATACCAGCACCTTAACACATGTGTTCTGCACAAATCTACCCAGGGACATTTTTTTAGTTGCCCCGATTACTGCTTTCTAGCTAAAGTAATCGCTTGACATATTTGGAAAAAGTAGGCAAAATACGCACACATTTCAGCTTATTTTTCTATAACGAAGAGCGATTTCACAATAAATAAAAAATCGTCCCCAGTTATTTGATCGAGGTATCGAATGATATAACCGATGTATCGCGAAAAAATTTACTTGAGTCTGCAAAAAATCTGGAAAATTATACTTCTTCTAAAATGTGTTAAAATATTTTCTAAAAGCAACATTAGTTCTATGGTATGCATTAAAAAGAGAAAATGTCAAGCTGCATTTTGATATAAAAGTGGCTTCTTAACTCCAGGTAATGAATGAATAATAATGGTGCAAACTTTATGTGACCAAACGGAATCACCACCTTAAGCCAACTTAGAAACTGATAGAAACTGGCTATGAAAATACTGTGGCAAATCATAGTTTCACTTCTACTGCTTTACTAGAATTTTCAGAACAATATACCAGAATATACCAGAATTTCCATATCATTTCAATAAATGGTTTGAATTAACAAAATTTGTTTGGTTCGCTCTCTTTTATACAAACTTTGCCTAAGTTTCACAAAAATCCTATAAAATGTCGAGTAATTATTTCTTCAAGAAATTATTTTTTAAAACTAATTTCATCTAAAGTTTCTCAGTGCTTAAAATTATTGTATGTAAGGTACGTAATTATTGTAGAGCAATTGAGCGTAATGGGAGATACAAATTAAAATTATTTTGCGTAATTGATAATTCAAAACAAATAATTGAAGCAATTAATGAAATGAACAAAAAGGTAGTCGCACAGAATGTGGCTACTTATGATTTTAAAGAAATGTATTCTTCTTTAAGGGGGGGGCTACTTGGGTCAAAAATTCTATCATCACCGATTTTGCTCAAATTGTGCCTATTGATACTCCTTAGGGCCCTACACTATCCATTGAAATTTCAAATGATTTCGTCCAGGAATAAAAAAGTTACACTCATTCAAAGTTTCCAATTCCTATTGAAAATGGCCCAAAATAGGAACTTTAAATTTTTCGCTTCTGACAACCATAACTTACACAAAACGAAACCGTTTGAAACGTTCAATAGGTCGTTTTGTAGCTAGATACAATATCTAAAACGTGTCGAAGAGAGTATTTCAAAATTCGGTATCTAACTCTTGCAATAATCGTTTTTGTGAGGCAACCCCATAAATTCGTCAAAATGTGACATTTTTCGAAATTTTTTCGAACTTTACAAATATGCACGATATCTATATCAATCGATAGCTTTTTCAATTCTATGAAACATTTCTTCTTGGCACAGACGCCCATTTTGCCGTTATTTAAAGTTATCGGTCAAAAACCGTATCTACGCGATTTTTCAATTTCTGTGTTTTTGGGGTTGCCTCACAGAAACTATTTGTTGCAAAAGTTAGAAACCAAATTTTGGAAAAAGCTCTTCGGCAAGTTTTAGATATTGTATTTAGCTACAAAACGAGCTATGGAAACGTTTCAAACGGTTTCGATTTGAGTAAGTTATTGTTGTCAGAAGCGAAAAATTTAAAGTTCCGATTTTGGGCCATTTTCAATAGGAATTAGAAATTTTGAATGACTGTAACTTTTTTATTCCGAGGCGAAATCATTTCCAATTTCGATGGATTGTGTAGGGCCCTTGGGAGTATCAATGGGCACAATTTGTGCGAAATCGGTGAGGGTCGAATTTTTGACCCAAGTAGCCGGCCCCCTTAACACTGATGATATTTTCTTTATATGAATGATTTGATTGATCGTTTTATGGGAACAAGTGGAATGGTTGCAACTACTAAGAAAGCCTTCTGGTGCAATAACAGCAATCTTCCAAATTTTAACAAGAATACATGATACATAGCGTCATACGCTATGTATTATATGAGCCCGCTACATCCGCTGCACGCTATTGGCTAACCCCCCCACCTTCCTGAAGTTGGCCCCCCATATCGTGATCAAACGATTACTACCCACAGAAAGAAACTACACGTTTGATCACGCGAATGCGACGTTTGATCACTAGCTGATTGCACTTGCAATTTCAAAACATTGACCAAGGTGCTAACCTCATATCTGGCCCCCCCACTCCATATTTTTCAAATTTTTCCACTGTACTACAACTGCTACGTTTGATCACCGTGGTTTCTTGTTTGGTCACGCCTAACCATCAACGCAGCGCAAGAATTAAATATATATAATTCTTTTAAATTTACCAACGCTAAGGTTAGCTGTGTCGTAGCTTTGGAGGAAATTTATGTGTGGGGGGTATTCCCTGGGAGTATAGGTATAAGGTGGGGGGGGGGGGGGGTGGGCCCAAAGACCCAAAGTTCCAGGGAAACTATGAGCACTAGCCCGATCCCTCGTTTGGATGTATAGGGGCGTCCCAACATGTATAGGGGCGGACTGAGGGGGGTCTGATTTACGTGAGGCCAGCATAGTTTCCCTGGAACTTTGGGTCTGGGAGGGGTAAATCTTGGCCGACCTCCGAAATGTGATTGGGGGGGTCCCCCCCAGCCCCAACCCCCCCCAGAATTCGGAACTCAGAAATTTCGAAAAATGGCCAAAAAATGCAAAATTTTCTGTAATTTAGCCCTTTTTTCATCAAAATAAGGCTTGTTCTTAACGTTTTAGGCGTTTTTGCACCGTTTTAAAGCGGTTTTAGGCATTTTTCAAAAATGACCATTTTTTGACCAAATTTAGCTAACTTTTTGGGTCCAAAAATTGTTGGGGGGGGGGGGTTCGGGGGGGGTAGCCAAAAGTTGGGGGAGGGTAAGTCAAAAATCTGGGGGGGGTAAATTTGGTCAAAAATTTTGGGGGGTACCCCCCCCCCCCCCCCAAAGGAAACTATGGAGGCCAGCGCTCATCGGATGTAGCGACCTTACATAGCGTATGATGCTTGTCATACTATATGTATTGTACTCTTGATTTTATTGATAAACAAAGTTTAACGGATTTTGTTAAATGTGTAGTTAGCAACATAGGTGTAACGGAGATTTGGGGTGGGGGGGCTCCCCCCAACATTTTCTGGGGTGGCCCCCTCTGGAGATCCCCCAACCCCCCCCCCAAAAAAAATTTTCAATTTTTATGTCAAAAATTGCATTTTCCAGCCGTTTGTAATACTAATAAACATCGAATCATTAAGTAATTTTAACATTGACCAGCGGTTTTAAACTCTAAAGCTTGATTGTCCAGGTGTTTCTAAGTTCAAAAGAAGGCTAATATTCAGTCAAAAAGTCCACAAAACTATTAAAAATGTGTATTTCTCGCAATAACAGGTACTTTAAGCCAAAAATGTACCCTAAAAAATTTAAAATTTGCAAAATTTACCCTAAAAATACCCTATTTTTGGCCAATTTTCGCGCCCTCGGCGCGACTACCCCCTCCTCCAGTTGGGGGGGGGGGTGGACGTCCCCCCCCCAAATTTCCGGCGAAGCCGGAAAAATTTTTGAAATTTTGACCAAAAATCTTAAAAATTTTGCAATTTGTGGGCACCTTAGGGTGAGTGGGGGGGGGAAGCCCAAAAAAGTGGGGAGGGGAACGAGTGGGGGGGGGGGAGAGGTCGAGTGTGGGGGGAACCCAAAATGTGGGGGGCGCCCCCCCCCCCCCCCCGCCCCCAGTAAAAAACCCCAGAGAATTTTTGCACATTTTTAGCCCCACCAAAATCCGAAATTTGGGGGGGAACCTCCTTAAACTGTACCCAAGTTTATTTATTTATTTTATTTTATAATTTATATTTTATATGTACCTTTATATATGTACCTGTATATAATTTATATTTATATAATTTATGTTTTATTTAAGTTTATATTTTAAAAATGCTCCTATTCTGATGTACAGTACATTAAGATTAAACATATATACCCAACAGCTTCTGTCAATAGTTTTCGTATGCGAAAATAGGGCTTGAAAATCGACAAAATAGTGCTAAAATATGCTTAAGGTGGTGGTATCCTTCTGTGCAGTGCTTTTGTGGCGATTTTTTGAAACGCCATAGCTTTCGCAATTTTGGGAGTTCGAAAGAGCTTTATACATCGTTCCAAAGCTTATCTGGACATTCACATGGGCTTACGAAAGTGGCAAAATTAGCAAAAAATAACAAAAATTTTCTGACACGCTGACATCTAACAGGATGAAACAAGGTTTTTTTAGGCCATAGCTTAGGCCATGGCCTAAATTTATGAGTCGATGGCCTAAAGAATTTTGGCCGTTGAGGCCATGTAGCCTAAATTTTTCGACGAAAACCCAGTTAAATTTTATTGATTTTTAAGTAAAAATAATTTTCTAAAAAAATTTTCGCGCCTTCGGCGCGAATTTATACATTTTCCCTTGTATTTCTGGGCTATGCCAGCCGCCAGCTAGTTACATTGTCTATTTGCACTTATAAATATATATATATACACATGATTCAAGTTATAATTTCATTTACTATTATAAGGATTTCATCGAAGAAATGCTATTTTAGTATGTAGTTTAGCTTTATTTCTATTACATAGTTTAATTTTTTCTTTCTTTGGTTCATACTCGGATGCTCCTACCTGTTTAATTTTTAATAACAATTCATTAATTCATTAATACTGTCGTGCACTATTATTTCTATGCTAAGAAGGTTTTGTTTTTGCCGTTTAAGGTAAAAACATAATTTTTCTAGTGTGTTATACGGTGACGATGACGATTTTTGTTGTTAAACAGCGATTTTTGAATATATAACGCGTGAATACATGATTATATACTGTAATTTTAACAATGCGTACAATAACGCACAACCTAAAAATTAACAAAATTTGGGTGGCCTGAATTTTTTGGCTGATGGCCTAAAAAATTTGATTCGTTGGGGCCATTTGGCCTAAAGTTCGGCGACCAAAAAAACCCTGGGATGAAATATAGATAAAACATTTTTAAACATCGATTTCTCAAAACTGAAGAATCGGCCAAAAGTTCTTTATGTGCCACTATATTAAGGACATATGGGCAGAGGGACGTTTTTTTGGATTTTGCTAAGTAGGTCTTAACGGTCCAGAAAATCGGCTAAGAGCACGGTAGCACGAAATTTCGCAACTTCGCATTGAGTTTTTTGAGTTTTCTTACTACTCGACACTAGGGATCGGCTCCGGCCGGAGCCGGAGGCAAGGTGGCCAGAGCCGGAGTATTTCAAGGAAGTTTGTAGATTCAAAGAGGAAGTTTAAATCGTCAAAACATATCTCGAAAATATTGATTTTCACGTCTTTTGCCTGCGTATAAATTCTGAATTTTCGTTGAGATGCCAAGTTTTATCAACATTTCAATATTTCCACCACATTTCCTTCAAAATGCACTGTTTTATTGCTGCAGAAACTTTCAAATTTGAAACAGTTTGAAACAAATTAACAAATGGGAATAACAACTTAGTCCGAAACAACAACTTGAAGTACAGTACAGCTCTTTTAAAACTTTATTTTCGCAAAGTATATATATACGTATAGTCAGAGGGGGAAAAACATGACGGAAAAGAGGGGGAAAAACATGGTCGCCTACTCCCCAACCATAGCAGTTGCAGCTGCCTAGTATAACCCATTAGAAAGAGCAAGTCTAGAAGTATATCCTACAGTACCAGATTGGTTTCTAAGTTTGATTCTGTAAAGTACAGTACTTGACCAAAGTTGACCTCCCAAAATTGGCCAAAATGCTAAGGATTTTCGAAAGTTTGCAAGTCTATATCTAACCAACTATCAAACTTTGGCTACTATAAATTGGCAAGCGGGCATACTTTGACTTGCTCTATCACATGGCAATAGTGATTTTTTCCCTGCGTACACCCAGTAAAAAAATTTGACCATGTTCCCCCCACATTGGGTCCACTGGAGCGGGGAAAACATGGTGACCAAATTTTAAAATTTTTGCGTATGCTTCAGTTAGGCGTATCTAATGCTTATTTAGGAAAGAGAATGCTTTAAAAACACTAAAAACCTCAAAATATGCCAACTTTGAGCATTTTTGAAGCTTCTAGCTCGAAAATTTGATTTGCAGCATCAACATGCCAGGTTTCATAAGTTTCTATGGTAAAAATGAAAATTTTGAGAAAACTTAAAAAATGATGGAATATAGCAATTTTTAAACACAACTAACTTGTTTCTAGTGATAGCTGGCTTTTTCCTACAGGGGGGGGTGGGGCCCCCCCCAGAATTTCGTCCCCCCCCCAGACTTGGGTCGCCCCCCTCAGAAACGCCCCCCCCCCAGGATTCGGACCTCCCCCCCCCCAGAACTCCAAAATGCCCGGAAAAATAGGGTTTTGAGGGTAAATTTTGAAAAATTTTTCCGGTTTTTTACCCATTTTTAAGCATTTTTTAGCTATTTTAAGCTTAAATTTAAGTTAAAATTAGTTAATTTTTTAGCTTGGCAGCAAAAAATAGCCATTTTTAGGCATTTTTTGAAAAATTTTTCTCCCCCCCCAGACCTGGGGGAACCCCCCCAGACTTCTCCCCAGGAAATTTTTGCCTAGGAAAAAGCCAGGATAGTCTGCATATTATGGCCAGTTCCCAGCAGGTTTCATGCCCAAACAGGTTAGGTACGGCGGATTTAGCATTTTGACCAAAAAATCGGGTTTTAAGCTTGCTGTGAGGTAAGGGTGCCTAGGTAGTTTTGCACGCTAAAAACAGCTGAAACAATGCTTTTAAACCACTCTAAATGGTTGGTTGGTTGAAATCCGTGCCATGTTTTTCCCCGCACCATGTTTTCCCCCATTTGCGGGTAAAAAAACATGGACAAATCCTGTTACTGCCAAAGCTGAGTGAGGTTGAGGCTTGAGGTATAAGAGAAGTTTGAATATACGATTGGATAGGTATTTGCCCAGGGTACATAACGGTATACTCAAACCGATCCAAGTCCAAGCGGAGAAAAAGTTGGATCCTTGCTTCCCTATTCATGTTTTTCTTCCCCCCCCCCCCTGACTACACCTTTTTCGCGAACTTCGCGAAAGGTAACAATTTTCTTAACATTTGGCGAATTTCGTCAAGACATTTCATGAAAAAATTGAATTTATGAGAAATTCAGGAAAAGCTGTAGCTGAGCTAAGCTTCAGCAAAATCGAGTTTTTCGCGAAAAATCTTCGCGAAGTTCGCCAAATTTAACGAAAATTGTTAACTTTCGCGAAGTCCGTCAAGTTTTTAATGAGCTGTAGTGTATATACACATTACAAAATTGAAACTAAAGCTTGTAGTTATGTGGTTTAGTTCGCCATGCTTGATCAACTAGCATAATCTCCAGATTCACTACTGTAAATCTGACTTATATATAAATTTTTCCCAAAACGTAAATAACAGCAAAATTTTACTGTTAGAAAATTTGAATGAATGAAATTATTAAGCATTATTTGAATCCATTAAAATATTTATAAGTTTTGTTTTATATATATACGTACGTATATTTTTATGCCCGATTTTTTATAAAAACTGCAAAAAAATAAGTTCAAAATTCCATAAACTGTTTTTCAAAATTTAGTATCATGGGGGTGCTCGGAGAGCCCCCCATAATATGAGCTATAAAGGCACTTTGCGGATTTTGAAAAGTGCTAATTAGGCATAACTAATTAACGGGAAGGAATTAAGAGCTAATATTTACATTTTTGAAATCTCCAGGCCGAGAGCTTTCGAATGATACCAAACTTGCCCGGAAAAAATGAACTTTGAAAAAATCGACTTTCTCTTACGGGTTTGAAAGTGGGGGTTTTTTTCCCTCTGTATTCAGCATGATTTTTGTCAATTTTGTGTTAACTCGATTTTTCGAACGGCCCATAGGAAAAATTTTTCTATACTATTTTTTGAATATCTAGGCAATGGTACTTAGCAAGTTTATGTTTTTTTTCCGAATTTCAATCTGGTTCGATTTTTATAGATGGTCAAAAATGGAAAAAATAGCGTTTTTGGACACCTTCAAGCTGAAAAATTTCTAAGTCCGAAAATTTTAAAATAGTCTAAAAACGGGCAAAAACACCGTTTTTCGGCCTTGGGGTGGTACCCACATATAGTAAATCGGGGTCGCTGAACACGATGAGCATAGTGCCGACACCGTATCTCGCCTGGTTCATCTGGTTCAACTGGTTCAAAGTTGAACCAGTTCCTGGTTCAAGCTACTGGAGATAGTTGGAAGGCTGAAATTTTGCATACAAAGGTTATTGGGCATGGGGAATTCACTGGTGGTGTTACTTTGGTGATCCGACCTATGCCTGGCCAGATCTGGTTCAACTGGTTCAAAGTTGAAGTACCAGTTCCTGGTTCAAGCT
Source organism: Trissonchulus latispiculum (assembly GCA_030248195.1). Taxonomy (NCBI): domain Eukaryota; kingdom Metazoa; phylum Nematoda; class Enoplea; order Enoplida; family Ironidae; genus Trissonchulus; species Trissonchulus latispiculum. The sequence goes on along the minus strand of JASAND010003220.1, from coordinate 22,080 downwards.
ACTGGAGATAGTTGGAAGGCTGAAATTTTGCATACAAAGGTTATTGGGCATGGGGAATTCACTGGTGGTGTTACTTTAGTGATCCGACCCATGGCTGGCCAGATCTGGTTCAACTGGTTCAAAATTGAACCAGTTCCTGGTTCAAGCTACTGGAGACAGCTAGAAGGCTGAAATTTTGCATACAAAGGTTATTGGGCATGGGGAATTCACTGGTGGTGTTACTTTGGTGATCCGACCCATGGCTGGCCAGATCTGGTTCAACTGGTTCAAAGTTGAACCAGTTCCTGGTTCAAGCTACTGGAGATAGCTAGAAGGCTGAAATTTTGCATACAAAGGTTATTGGGCATGGGGAATTCACTGGTGGTGTTACTTTGGTGATCCGACCCATGGCTGGCCAGATCTGGTTCAACTGGTTCAAAATTGAACCAGTTCCTGGTTCAAGCTACTGGAGATAGCTAGAAGGCTGAAATTTTGCATACAAAGGTTATTGGGCATGGGGAATTCACTGGTGGTGTTACTTTGGTGATCCGACCCATGGCTGGCCAGATCTGGTTCAACTGGTTCAAAGTTGAACCAGTTCCTGGTTCAAGCTACTGGAGATAGCTAGAAGGCTGAAATTTTGCATACAAAGGTTATTGGGCATGGGGAATTCACTGGTGGTGTTACTTTGGTGATCCGACCCATGGCTGGCCAGATCTGGTTCAACTGGTTCAAAATTGAACCAGTTCCTGGTTCAAGCTACTGGAGATAGCTAGAAGGCTGAAATTTTGCATACAAAGGTTATTGGGCATGGGGAATTCACTGGTGGTGTTACTTTGGTGATCCGACCCATGGCTGGCCAGATCTGGTTCAACTGGTTCAAAGTTGAACCAGTTCCTGGTTCAAGCTACTGGAGATAGCTAGAAGGCTGAAATTTTGCATACAAAGGTTATTGGACATGGGGAATTCACTGATGGTGTTACTTTGGTGATCCGACCCATGGCTGGCCAGATCTGGTTCAACTGGTTCAAAATTGAACCAGTTCCTGGTTCAAGCTACTGGAGATAGCTAGAAGGCTGAAATTTTGCATACAAAGGTTATTGGGCATGGGGAATTCACTGGTGGTGTTACTTTGCTGATCTGACCCATGGCTGGCCAGATATGGTTCAACTGCTTCAAAGTTGAACCAGTTCCTGGTTTAAGCTACTGGAGATAGCTAGAAGGCTGAAATTTTGCATACAAAGGTTATTGGGCAAGGGGAATTCACTGGTGGTGTAACTTTGGTGATCCGACCCATGGCTGGCCAGATCTGGTTCAGTGTTGAACCAGTTCCTGGTTCAAGCTACTGGAGATAGCTAGAAGGCTGAAATTTTGCATACAAAGGTTATTGGGCAAGGGGAATTCACTGGTGGTGTAACTTTGGTGATCCGACCCATGGCTGGCCAGATCTGGTTCAACTGGTTCAATGTTGAACCAGTTCCTGGTTCAAGCTACTGGAGATAGCTGAAAGGCTGAAATCTTGCATACAAAGGTTGTTGGGCATGGGGAATTCAGTGGTGGTGTAACTTTGCTGATCTGACCCATGGCTGGCCAGATCTGGTTCAACTGGTTCAAAGTTGAACCAGTTCCTGGTTCAAGCTACTGGAGATAGTTGGAAGGCTGAAATTTTGCATACAAAGGTTATTGGGCATGGGGAATTCACTGGTGGTGTTACTTTGGTGATCCGACCCATGGCTGGCCAGATCTGGTTCAACTGGTTCAAAGTTGAACCAGTTCCTGGTTCAAGCTACTGGAGATAGCTAGAAGGCTGAAATTTTGCATACAAAGGTTATTGGGCATGGGGAATTCACTGGTGGTGTTACTTTGGTGATCCGACCCATGGCTGGCCAGATCTGGTTCAACTGGTTCAAAGTTGAACCAGTTCCTGGTTCAAGCTACTGGAGATAGCTAGAAGGCTGAAATTTTGCATACAAAGGTTATTGGGCATGGGGAATTCACTGGTGGTGTTACTTTGGTGATCCGACCCATGGCTGGCCAGATCTGGTTCAACTGGTTCAAAGTTGAACAGTTCCTGGTTCAAGCTACTGGAGATAGCTAGAAGGCTGAAATTTTGCATACAAAGGTTATTGGGCATGGGGAATTCACTGGTGGTGTTACTTTGGTGATCCGACCCATGGCTGGCCAGATCTGGTTCAACTGGTTCAAAATTGAACCAGTTCCTGGTTCAAGCTACTGGAGATAGCTAGAAGGCTGAAATTTTGCATACAAAGGTTATTGGGCATGGGGAATTCACTGGTGGTGTTACTTTGGTGATCCGACCCATGGCTGGCCAGATCTGGTTCAACTGGTTCAAAGTTGAACCAGTTCCTGGTTCAAGCTACTGGAGATAGCTAGAAGGCTGAAATTTTGCATACAAAGGTTATTGGGCAAGGGGAATTCACTGGTGGTGTAACTTTGGTGATCCGACCCATGGCTGGCCAGATCTGGTTCAGTGTTGAACCAGTTCCTGGTTCAAGCTACTGGAGATAGCTAGAAGGCTGAAATTTTGCATACAAAGGTTATTGGGCAAGGGGAATTCACTGGAGGTGTAACTTTGGTGATCCGACCCATGGCTGGCCAGATCTGGTTCAACTGGTTCAATGTTGAACCAGTTCCTGGTTCAAGCTACTGGAGATAGCTGAAAGGCTGAAATCTTGCATACAAAGGCTGTTGGGCATGGGGAATTCTCTGGTGGTGTTACTTTGGTGATCCAACCCATGGCTGGCCAGATCTGGTTCAACTGGTTCAAAATTGAACCAGTTCCTGGTTCAAGCTACTGGAGATAGCTAGAAGGCTGAAATTTTGCATACAAAGGTTATTCGGCATGGGGAATTCACTGGTGGTGTTACTTTGGTGATCCGACCCATGGCTGGCCAGATCTGGTTCAACTGGTTCAAAGTTGAACCAGTTCCTGGTTCAAGCTACTGGAGATAGCTAGAAGGCTGAAATTTTGCATACAAAGGTTATTGGGCATGGGGAATTCACTGATGGTGTTACTTTGGTGATCCGACCCATGGCTGGCCAGATCTGGTTCAACTGGTTCAAAATTGAACCAGTTCCTGGTTCAAGCTACTGGAGATAGCTAGAAGGCTGAAATTTTGCATACAAAGGTTATTGGGCATGGGGAATTCACTGGTGGTGTTACTTTGCTGATCTGACCCATGGCTGGCCAGATATGGTTCAACTGCTTCAAAGTTGAACCAGTTCCTGGTTCAAGCTACTGGAGATAGCTAGAAGGCTGAAATTTTGCATACAAAGGTTATTGGGCAAGGGGAATTCACTGGTGGTGTAACTTTGGTGATCCGACCCATGGCTGGCCAGATCTGGTTCAACTGGTTCAATGTTGAACCAGTTCCTGGTTCAAGCTACTGGAGATAGCTGAAAGGCTGAAATCTTGCATACAAAGGCTGTTGGGCATGGGGAGTTCAGTGGTGGTGTAACTTTGCTGATCTGACCCATGGCTGGCCAGATCTGGTTCAACTGGTTCAAAGTTGAACCAGTTCCTGGTTCAAGCTACTGGAGATAGCTGAAAGGTTGAAATCTTGCATACAAAGGTTATTGGGCATGGGGAATTCATTGGTGGTGTTACTTTGGTGATCCGACCTATGCCTGGCCAGATCTGGTTCAACTGGTTCAAAGTTGAACCAGTTCCTGGTTCAAGCTACTGGAGATAGCTAGAAGGCTGAAATTTTGCATACAAAGGTTATTGGGCATGGGGAATTCACTGGTGGTGTTACTTTGGTGATCCGACCCATGGCTGGCCAGATCTGGCTCAACTGGTTCAAAGTTGAACCAGTTCCTGGTTCAAGCTACTGGAGATAGCTAGAAGGCTGAAATTTTGTATACAAAGGTTATTGGGCATGGGGAATGCTCTGGTGGTGTTACTTTGGTGATCCGACCCATGGCTGGCCAGATCTGGTTCAACTGGTTCAAAATTGAACCAGTTCCTGGTTCAAGCTACTGGAGATAGCTAGAAGGCTGAACTTTTGCATACAAAGGTTATTGGGCATGGGGAATTCACTGGTGGTGTTACTTTGGTGATCCGACCCATGGCTGGCCAGATCTGGTTCAACTGGTTCAAAGTTGAACCAGTTCCTGGTTCAAGCTACTGGAGATAGCTAGAAGGCTGAAATTTTGCATACAAAGGTTATTGGGCATGGGGAATTCACTGGTGGTGTTACTTTGGTGATCCGACCCATGGCTGGCCAGATCTGGTTCAACTGGTTCAAAATTGAACCAGTTCCTGGTTCAAGCTACTGGAGATAGCTAGAAGGCTGAAATTTTGCATACAAAGGTTATTGGGCATGGGGAATTCACTGGTGGTGTTACTTTGGTGATCCGACCCATGGCTGGCCAGATCTGGTTCAACTGGTTCAAAGTTGAACCAGTTCCTGGTTCAAGCTACTGGAGATAGCTGGAAGGCTGAAATTTTGCATACAAAGGTTATTGGGCAAGGGGAATTCACTGGTGGTGTTACTTTGGTGATCCGACCCATGGCTGGCCAGATCTGGTTCAACTGGTTCAAAGTTGAACCAGTTCCTGGTTCAAGCTACTGGAGATAGCTAGAAGGCTGAAATTTTGCATACAAAGGTTATTGGGCATGGGGAATTCACTGGTGGTGTTACTTTGGTGATCCGACCCATGGCTGGCCAGATCTGGTTCAACTGGTTCAAAATTGAACCAGTTCCTGGTTCAAGCTACTGGAGATAGCTAGAAGGCTGAAATTTTGCATACAAAGGTTATTGGGCATGGGGAATTCACTGGTGGTGTTGCTTTGGTGATCCGACCCATGGCTGGCCAGATCTGGTTCAACTGGTTCAAAATTGAACCAGTTCCTGGTTCAAGCTACTGGAGATAGCTAGAAGGCTGAAATTTTGCATACAAAGGTTATTGGGCATGGGGAATTCACTGGTGGTGTTACTTTGGTGATCTGACCCATGGCTGGCCAGATATGGTTCAACTGGTTCAAAGTTGAACCAGTTCCTGGTTCAAGCTACTGGAGATAGCTAGAAGGCTGAAATTTTGCATACAAAGGTTATTGGGCAAGGGGAATTCACTGGTGGTGTAACTTTGGTGATCCGACCCATGGCTGGCCAGATCTGGTTCAACTGGTTCAATGTTGAACCAGTTCCTGGTTCAAGCTACTGGAGATAGCTGAAAGGCTGAAATCTTGCATACAAAGGTTGTTGGGCATGGGGAATTCACTGATGGTGTTACTTTGGTGATCCGACCCATGGCTGGCCAGATCTGGTTCAACTGGTTCAAAATTGAACCAGTTCCTGGTTCAAGCTACTGGAGATAGCTAGAAGGCTGAAATTTTGCATACAAAGGTTATTGGGCATGGGGAATTCACTGGTGGTGTTACTTTGGTGATCCGACCTATGCCTGGCCAGATCTGGTTCAACTGGTTCAAAGTTGAACCAGTTCCTGGTTCAAGCTACTGGAGATAGCTAGAAGGCTGAAATTTTGCATACAAAGGTTATTGGGCATGGGGAATTCACTGGTGGTGTTACTTTGGTGATCCGACCCATGGCTGGCCAGATCTGGTTCAACTGGTTCAAAGTTGAACCAGTTCCTGGTTCAAGCTACTGGAGATAGCTAGAAGGCTGAAATTTTGTATACAAAGGTTATTGGGCATGGGGACTGCACTGGTGGTGTTACTTTGGTGATCCGACCCATGGCTGGCCAGATCTGGTTCAACTGGTTCAAAATTGAACCAGTTCCTGGTTCAAGCTACTGGAGATAGCTAGAAGGCTGAAATTTTGCATACAAAGGTTATTGGGCATGGGGAATTCACTGGTGGTGTTACTTTGGTGATCCGACCCATGGCTGGCCAGATCTGGTTCAACTGGTTCAAAGTTGAACCAGTTCCTGGTTCAAGCTACTGGAGATAGCTAGAAGGCTGAAATTTTGCATACAAAGGTTATTGGGCATGGGGAATTCACTGATGGTGTTACTTTGGTGATCCGACCCATGGCTGGCCAGATCTGGTTCAACTGGTTCAAAATTGAACCAGTTCCTGGTTCAAGCTACTGGAGATAGCTAGAAGGCTGAAATTTTGCATACAAAGGTTATTGGGCATGGGGAATTCACTGGTGGTGTTGCTTTGGTGATCCGACCCATGGCTGGCCAGATCTGGTTCAACTGGTTCAAAGTTGAACCAGTTCCTGGTTCAAGCTACTGGAGATAGCTAGAAGGCTGAAATTTTGCATACAAAGGTTATTGGGCAAGGGGAATTCACTGGTGGTGTAACTTTGGTGATCCGACCCGTGGCTGGCCAGATCTGGTTCAGTGTTGAACCAGTTCCTGGTTCAAGCTACTGGAGATAGCTAGAAGGCTGAAATTTTGCATACAAAGGTTATTGGGCAAGGGGAATTCACTGGTGGTGTAACTTTGGTGATCCGACCCATGGCTGGCCAGATCTGGTTCAACTGGTTCAATGTTGAACCAGTTCCTGGTTCAAGCTACTGGAGATAGCTGAAAGGCTGAAATCTTGCATACAAAGGCTGTTGGGCATGGGGAATTCAGTGGTGGTGTAACTTTGCTGATCTGACCCATGGCTGGCCAGATCTGGTTCAACTGGTTCAAAGTTGAACCAGTTCCTGGTTCAAGCTACTGGAGATAGCTGAAAGGTTGAAATCTTGCATACAAAGGTTATTGGGCATGGGGAATTCACTAGTGGTGTTACTTAGCTGATCTGACCCATGGCTGGCCAGATCTGGTTCAACTGGTTCAAAGTTGAACCAGTTCCTGGTTCAAGCTACTGGAGATAGCTGAAAGGCTGAAATTTTGCATGCAAAGCTTATTGGGTATGGGGAATTCACTGGTGGAATTTGTGATTGCTACTGCCACAGTTATGGTAGCGTTCCCAAAAACTAGACTGAGGACAAGTATGAAAAATGCTCCTTGCAGTCGCATGAAAAAGTTAATATGAGCTATGATGGTCAACATTTAAATGAGTCAAGGACAAGATTTAAAATGTTTAATATGAGCCAACATCTAAATAAGTAGAGGACAAGATGTAAACGGCTAATATGAGCCGCTACGTTTCTCTTGGGCTCATATTGACGCGACTAAAATGGCAAACATTAACAAACAAACAAACAAACAAAGTCGTTTACTTTATAAGTAACCAACAATTACAACAAAATCGAAGATTTTATTCAAATACAAGTATAAACCAAAAAAATGCAGTTAAATATAAAGAAGGGCAAGAGAGGATCCTCAAGTGATCACCTGACCCCTTGTCCCCGTAAAAACTGTTCAAAATTTAGGTCGCGAATGAGGTTAGAGAAATTAATCAAATTAGGAGCTGAAACTATATACATGCTGAGGCAGTTGATTCCATACATTAATTATCCTACAATTAAACATATTCTCCAAAGCGTTCGAACGTCTTCTAGCTGGTAACGAAAGTCTCAAATTATGACTCCTTGTGTTACTATTCGGGGCGTATCATAGGGGTCGCGGTAGCGACCCCTATAATATGAGTGAAAATGGTCGAATGACCGTGTAAAACAAGGCTGCGCAGAAGCTGCGCAGATTCCTGCGCAGATCCTGCGCAGATTATGTGCGCAAAAAATTGTACGTGTCGAGTTTAGTATGTGTGCGAAGTTTCATCCCCGTACCACTTTCCGTTAAAAAGTTATGCCAAAAATCGCTTACGAGAGTGATGTTTTTTTTCCGGTTTCTCGCTTTTGATGTCTCATAAGGGGGTTTTGTAGCTTGAATAACAACAGATAGAAAAATTTTTGCCTATGAAACCCATATATATTCTTGTAGTACAAATCAAAAATAAGAAAATAAGCTAGTTTTTATGCCTCCCAGGGTCGGAAAAAAATTTTTGGCTGGGGGCCAAAGTCGGCCAAAACGCTAAAATGGCCAAAAAGTATGCTTCAAAGGCGCCTTAATAAGTCAGATTGGGCTATATATGGGGCAATACTGACTATATGGTTAAACAGTACACATATCGGGGTCGTTCAAATGCTATATGATTTTCCGTCTTCGTGCGTAATTTTTCGGTACTGGCCGGCCAAAGTTGGTGAATTTTGGGTCGAACTTTGAACTTAATTTTTTCGCTTATTTTGCTACATGGGTGGCTAAAATTTTGCATACAAAGGTTTTTTGGGACGGAGAATCGATTCCCGCTATCAGTTTTGCTGCCCGAGTAACCCAAGTTGCTGGGATGGTTCCACTTGACCGTCTGAGGGGTCATGTCGGTAACCGCTTCCCGGAGGTTCATAGTAGGCTTTACTTTGCCTCTCCAAACTTTGTCTATAGGGGTTTTCTGGTGCGCCCAGCTCATTCCTGGCATCCGTTTTGCCGTCTGACCCACCCATCTTGCTGTGCTGGTTCCACTTTGCCGTCTGGAGGGTCCGGTCGGTACCGACTTCCGGGAACACCATATAGGACTGTACATAGCCCGACAAAACATTGTCTATAGGGGTTTTCTGGTGCGCCCAGCTCATTCCTGGCATCCGTTTTTCCGTCTGACCCACCCATCTTGCTGTGCTGGTTCCACTTTGCCATCTGGAGGGTCAGGTCGGTGGGAGGTCATGGGGTCAAAAATGAAATTTTTCAAAAGTGGTCAAATTTGGTATCAAATGGAAGCGCTAAGCGAGCTGAGCAACATTTGTCATAGAACTGCATGCTCAAAGTGGCTGTAGAGTGCTGTGCTGGGGTGGGGTGGGGACTTAGGCGATTTTCGGTCAAAAATGAAATTTTTCAAAAGTGGTCAAATTTGGTACCAAATGAAAGCCCTAAGCGAGCTGAGCAACTTTTGTCATAGAACCGCATGCTCAAACTGGCTGTAGAGTGCTGTGGTGGGGTGGGGTGGGGACTTAGGCGATTTTCGGTCAAAAATGAAATTTTTCAAAAGTGGTCAAATTTGGTACCAAATGAAAGCCCTGAGCGAGCTGAGCAACATTTGTCATAGAACTGCATGCTCAAAGTGGTTGTGGAGTGCTGTGGTTGGTTTGCTTGCTACCGTTGAAAGATATCTATGCATTAGGGATCGACCGGAACTCCAAAAAACCGGAACCGGAATTGGCTTTAAAAAGCCGGAACCGGAACCGGAACCGGAACCAGCTCTTTAACACTACAAAAATCGAAAATTTTTTCTGACGTTTTGGACAATTTTTGCACAATTTTTCGCTTTTTTTATAGTTACTAGAACATTGTAATGACGTTTGCTTTATATTTTATATAGTTATTTTAATGCAGGAACATGAAATTTGCAATTTATTAAGAGATTTTTGTCTTATAGCACAGTTAAACTTTACTACATTATAGCTTTAAAATTAAAATTTAAAATTATATATATAATTATACACGGTATGAATATGCTATATTTATATTATTCGAGCACATTTTCGATGAATAAACGGCATCTATATTTTTACATTCTATATACGAATTTCTATGAATAATTTAATCGAATGCAAGTTGACTTAAAGGACATTTGCTTGCAAATAAAATTTAACTTCTTACTTGGTTAAGCTGAATTTTAAATTAAGCTAAATATAAGTAGATAGAAATTGATTCCTCCAAAATTTTTGCGAGCACCAACAACTGCTCCATCGACAAAATAAGTCATAAACATGTTTTGTTTTTATCTGGCTTTCTAGGCTGATAATTTCTAGTCATAATCAAAAAGTTTATTTAACTTTACTAGAAGCGTTGCAGCATTTTCAAAACGCAAAATAAAAAATAATGCCATTTACATTTTTAGAAAACAAAAGATATCTATTACTATTTTAGTTTACTTTTATTCTCTCTGTTCTTCAGACAAAATTAAACTTTTTCTGAAAATTACTGTTCTTGTATGTATAAATGTAAATCTAATCTGGTTATGAACTTAGGTAACATCAGCTATATACAAAATTGGACTTGTTTAGAACATCGGCTTATAAATCCTTAGCTTGTTGTTATATCTCAGTATAATTATATACTTTGTTATTGGAGTTTTCTGATTAAAATGCAAATGGTTTTTGCAAGATTGAAATATATATTATATATATAAATTTTCATCCATTAAACATATAAGACAAAAATATTTTTCACAAGTTTCAAAGAAAACCGAAATGCACAATTTCTCCAACTTGAGTTAAACAAAATTTCTTCCGTTTAGCTAGCTTCATCAGGATTTTTAAATTTTAAATGACGTTTCTTCAAAAGATTTTTAAAAACCAATGCTATTTGTTCCATCCATAATTTTTTAGTAATTCTGTTGATCTGCGCACTGGATTAATTACTAAACAAAGAGCAACAAACTTACGTAGTCCATATTTAAAGTCCAGTCTCGATTTAAACAATTAAAAAGATTAAATTTAAGCTAAAACTGACATTTGATTATACAACAGCGCACTCTATAATTTTGAAATAGCATAGGTCGACGGTAAGGCTTCAATAATTTCAATTCAGCATTAGGTACTCTTAAATTTAAAAGTTTCGGCGGTCTTGTGCTATCTAATCTGAGTTAAGTATTATTTTTGTTTTATAATATATATATATTAATATTCATAACAACGATACATTAGACATTATTATTACAAATTCAAAACATTCTAAGTATATAATGCAATAGCGCCGCAGGCGAAAATTTTTGTATAAATAATATTCTGGTTATAAGAGAATCGCAGTTTTTTCAAAAAGTTTTAAAGAAGCTTGATCAAATTTTTGAAAATTTTAATAAAATTTTGCTTTTGATAATAGGCTAAAATTGGTTCCGGTTCCGGTACGTTTTCAAAAACCGGAACCGGAACCGGAACCAAAAAGTACCGGAACCGGAACCGGAATTCCGGTCGATCCCTACTATACATATATACCTTCATGAGCATACATATGTAAAATAATAGAAAACAAGAACAAAAAGTGCTCCTTCGTCGCATGTAAAATACATATGAGTCTTCGTAGGCAGGTTGTACATAAACAAAAACTAGCCTGTGAAATACATATGAGTTCCGTAGGGAGGTTGTAAATTAAGGAAAACAAGTTGCAACCGCTTAACATATGAGCCTGTCCTACAACGAGGCTCATATTGGCGTCACAGTGCATTCCACATTAAAGCCTCATTAAAGATCCTCAGCTTCATCCACATTACGGAAAAATGAATAGACGTCATGGCCCAGGACTGAAGTGAACTACGACTGCTCAAGCTGAACTGTGCATGCAACCTGTTTCCTGAAACACTATGGCACACCTCTAATGCATTCTCGAAACACTTTCACATTATACATACGCAGAATGCGTTCCCTCTTGGCTGTGAGTCAGAGCGCCTCATGGCGTACCGTATTGAGCATATGCACACTATAATGACTGATCAACATTATATATATGAAGGATAATTTGTAATGAAAAGCTTTATGCAGTATGTATTTATATAAAAGTAAATCTGCAAATTATTCGTATTATGACATACGCCAATATGAGCCTCGTTGTAGGACAGGCTCATATGTTAAGCGGTTGCAACTTGTTTTCCTTAATTTACAACCTCCCTACGGAACTCATATGTATTTCACAGGCTAGTTTTTGTTTATGTACAACCTGCCTACGAAGACTCATATGTATTTTACATGCGACGAAGGAGCACTTTTTGTTCTTGTTTAAACAGCAGATCGAAGTCCAAATCAATCTTATTGTATACAATTTTGTAAACCAATTTCAGGTCGAAGAGAAGTCGCCGCAATTCCAGAGACTCTAGCTTCAGTCGGACTAAACGGTCATTATACGATAGCTCAGTTAACCCGGGAATGCGCTTAGTGAAACTTCTTTGTACTTTCTCGATTAAGTTTATATCTTTCAATAAAAAGGGGGACCATATGCTGGTCCCGGATTCTACCACTGGTCTGACGTACGTTGTAAACATTTTAATCAAAAAATTTTGCTGGCGAGACTTAAAGTTTCTAAAAATTAAGGCTTGTATCTGCATTGCTTTTTTATATACCTCCATTGCGTGGTCAGAAAATTTCAAATTTGAGCTGACTATATAGCCTAAATCTTTCATAACAGTAGTACTCGGCAAAATTTCATTTGCTAGTCGATAGACAGCGGGTTGTACGTATGTCCCAAAAACACAAACAGAACACTTTGAAATGGCAAGCTTTAATTGCCACTTGTTGGACCATGCGTACAACCTTTCTAAATCTTCTTGTAGATGTACATTAGTAAATTCATTCTGTTTACACTTGATGTATAATTTTACGTCATCAGCATAGATTAAAATTTTAGAAAATTTTACACAATCAACAATGTCATTTATATATATAAATTAGGAATAAAACAGGTCCGAGAATGGTACCTTGGGGTACTCCGCTAAGTACGTGACCTTGGCTAGATCTAGCATCTTCAACTTGTACATACTGGAGACGATCACTAAGAAAGCATTTGATCCAATGAAGTAATTTTCCTCTAATTCCGTACTTTGACAATTTAAACAGAAGCTTACTGTGCGAAACTGTATCAAAAGCCTTAGCGAAATCTAGATAACAACAATGTATATTATAACCATTGTTTATAGCTTCTGCCCAATCTAACAGGGACTTCATTACGTTTGTAACCGTTGACTTGTTTTTCAAAAAGCCATGCTGAGAGTGTGTGAAAAGATTATTCTTTTTAAAATGTTCCAGAATCAAATCTCGAATAATCGACTCCATAACTTTACAGCACACTACCGTAAGACTAACTGGTCTATAATTAACCGGTTCCGAATTGTTTCCTTTTCTTTTAAATATGGGAATAACTTTGGCCTTCCTCCATTGTTCGGGTAGACTGGGCTTATTCTCGGGATTTTTTCTTGGGGGGGGGCTTCTTGGGGGAGGGGCCCCCCAAAGGTCCCGAGGGGCTCGGCGGTTACAAAAAAAATAGTCTTGTTTCACCATTAAAAATAAACGTTAATTATAAAAACAAAAATCAGCTTTTGTATTATTAACAGCGACAAAAACGCAATAATAACCGCCCTCGTTGCTAAATATTTGTATATTTGGCCCCCTTCCCACTCCCCCCTCCCCCCCCCCACTAGAATAAGCCCAGGAGAACTCCTGAATCAAAACTAGCTGTAAATATTTTACTGAGGGGATAACTTATGTGTTGACTAACTTGTTTTAAAAATAAAGGAGGGAGATCATCAGGACCGGAAGAAGTTTTTGGCGGCAAATTTTGTAAGTATTTCTTAACGACAACAGGGTTAAAAATTACATTTTCAAGGAAGTCATTAGATTTATTTTCAAGATCGGGTAGAATTCCATTATCGACTGTGAAGACACTGCAAAACTGGTCGTTCAACATTTCGGCTTTTTCATAATTTGTAATTGCTTCTACTCCGTTAGCCTCTAAAGTGGGGATACTATTTTTAGAAACAAGTTTAGAATTGACAAAATTATAAAAACGTTTGATCGAATTTGATTGTAAAACATTATTTTCAACTCTATACAGATCGGCAGTAGCGGAAATTTTCGCCTCTTTAACGACCTTTTTATATGCTTCTCTATCTCTAGCCAATTTAGTTACTTTAAATTTACGCCAAAGTTTTCGCTTCTTGCTAAACAAAAGGCTGGTTTTCCGGGACCAAATTTTGTTCTTCCGGGGACGTCTCTTAGGAACAAACAGTTCTATAGCGTAGTCAAGGATGTGACCAAAAGTGGCCCACATTTCCTCTACAGAAGGATTAATCCCGAAAATATTATCCCAGTCAATGGTTTCAAGAAAACAATTTATAGCAACAAAATCAGCTTTGTTGTAGTCGCGATAGAAATTTTTTGCAGCATCAATTGGATTGGGGCCTTTGTTAATTGCAAAACTCACAGAGTTATGATCACTAGTACTAAATGGCTCATTTACTTTGATATTTGAGATTACTTGAACATCGTTGGTAAGTACCAGGTCTAGAATATTTTCATTTCGTGTCGGTTCGTTTATCAAATTAACGACACCAAGTTCAGTAAAAAAGTCGTCATAAAGCAGTTCGGCGTGCATTATACAGTTTACGGTTGGCATATAAGCATCAGTGTTTATAAACGATTTGATTGGCTTGGGAATATTGAATTAATGTGATGATTGCGATGATAACTTCAAATGTGATTTCTCAAGATTTCGCAACATGTGTAAGTTCCACATTTTCGTTTCTTCATTAGATTGGACTTCGGTTTCGTTTTGTTGACTTTATGTGGTGGCCTTAAATGTGTACTTGGATGTAGCGGTGGAGAAGAAAACATTTACGTACAGCTTTGCAAAATTAATGTTTATGCGTCGTTATTCATGCAAGCCATTTCAGTGTTGGATTAAAAGTAAGCAAAAGCTAAATGAGCGTCAATATGAGCCCAAGAGAAACGTAGCGGCTCATATTAGCCGTTTACATCTTGTCCTCTACTTATTTAGATGTTGGCTCATATTAAACATTTTAAATCTTGTCCTTGACTCATTTAAATGTTGACCATCATAGCTCATATTAACTTTTTCATGCGACTGCAAGGAGCATTTTTCATACTTGTTATTTTTAGTCTACCTCCGGCTCCGGCTCTGGCCGGAGGTGACCTGCCTCCGGCTCCGGCCGGAGGCAAAATCCCACCTCCGTCCGATCCCTACTTCGAGACGTCTTAGCCCAAACCAAAAAAAACGTCCCTCCACAGAAGTACTAATTTCAATTCCGCCAAACATCTCCGGAATTCGTCGGGTAGTTTTTGAGAAATCGATGTTCGAAACAAAATAATCTGCCAAAATGGTTTTTTCGGCCAAATCAATAGCTCAAAGCAATAAAGTCCGGCTAATAGGCATTCATAAAATGGACATTCGGACGCTGCATCGATTGAGTATAAATAAGCCAACTTTGTCCTTAACATGTGGCAGTAATTTGAAAAAACTGATTTCGTCGAAAATGGCCATTTTTTGACGCTAAAAATAGTTTTTTTGCTTATACTGACTTAACCACTGGAGATAGCTCAAAGGTGTAAAGGCAAAAATGTTCATTTTCGTGTCCTCTTTCCAGCCATAACAACCAATCCATGTTTGGTCAACCTGCTAGGAGCATAAGGCCAAAAACCAGTACTTTCTTATCTTTTGACCTAAAAATACGGGACTGGTCCCAGAATGTTAAAGAGCACGGAAATAAGTTATTTCTTAAGTTTTAGCCATTTACGTAAAGGATTAAAGCCGTATGTGCCAAAAATACCCGATAGGAAACCAGCACCTTAAATTAGCCCAGATTGTGGTTTTTAATTGCGTATATACGTATATTACCTTTTAATTGCTATAAATAACCATCTTTAGCTGTTTATAGCTGATTTATATATAGCCATTTTTTAGAATTTTCAGATTTTCAAATTTTCAGAAGTTGCAAAAATGTTTTCAAGAATTTTGCATTTTTTACTTGGTTTGGACCCAATTTTAGGGGAGGAGGGGGTTTGAGCTCGGCTTGGGGGGCCGTAGTTGAGGTCGGGTAGGGGGGAGGGCGGTCCGGCCTCTCCTTGGGGGGGTCTCACAGGAGGTAAACTGTAGCCTGGTACACCTATGGGTTCGGAGGGGTTACCCATCACTTTTCGCGGGTAGACCACCAAATTTCCAGAGCTTACCCCTCCCCCAACCAAAATTTCCGGTGAAGTGAGAACATGTTGCCAATCAAGTTTTCTAGTTTAAAAACCAAGGCTAATGTCAAAATCACTTCATAGTTCAATGTTCGTTGGCATTGGAAACAATGCGATTCGTTTTTACAAAAAAAGGCATTTCGGAAACGGCTGATAATGCGTTTCGCACAGTAAGCTTCTGTTTAATTGTCAAAGTACGGAATTAGAGGATTTCTTGGTGAAAAATTTTCTTAGTGATCGTCTCCAGTATGTACAAGTTGAAGATGCTAGACGCGGTACCAACCCCCAAGGCATACTCCACCCGTTTTATTCCTAATTTATATAAAATTTGTGTGATTGTGAAAACCAAATTTATCTAAATTACCGTATACTTGTACTCTACGGTTTAGTTGTACGTCAACAAGTGGTTGGTTGCCATTCAAAGTTTCGTCTTCGCTAGCAAATGAAATTTTGCCTAGTACACTGTATGAATTTGCTATATATCGCCAATTTGAATTTTCTCCACCGTTAAACAGCAGATACAAGCCTTAATTTTTAGAAACTTTAAGTCTCGCCAGCAAAATTTTTGATTAAAATGTTTACAACGTACGTCAGACCAGTGGTAGAATCCGGGACCAGCATATGGTCCCCCTTTTTATTGAAAGATATAAACTTAATCGAGAAAGTACAAAGAAGTTTCACTAAGCGCCCCGTCCCTATAATGACCGTTTAGTCCGACTGAAGCTAGAGTCTCTGGCGGCGGCTTCTCTTCGACCTGAAATTGGTTTACAAAATTGTATACAATAAGATTGATTTGGACTTCGATCTGCTGTTTAAATACGCCCCGAATAGTAACACAAGGAGTCATAATTTGAGACTTTCGATTACCACCATCTAGAGACGTTCAAACGCATTTCCGAATTGTTTAATTGGGTTAGGGGAGTATAAGGTCCTTGGAATTATTTGTTTTTTTTTTGGCTCGGGGGACCCCACCAAAATCCGAAATTTGGGGGGGAGGACCCCCCTTTACTGTACCCAAGCTGTTTTAGCTGAAAATGCTCCTTTTTTCGATGTATCTACATTACATTAAACTTACTCAAAAGCTTCTGTCGATAGTTTTTGTATGCGAAAATAGGGCTTGCAAATTAACAAATTTGTGCTAAATTAGCCCAGATATAATTGTGCATATTACCTTTTAATTGCAATAAATCTACATTATTATTTAAATAATAAATTAATAAAATTTATCTTTAGCTGCTTATAGCTGATTTATAGCCATTTTTTCTATTTTTTCAAAAATTGTCAGAAACTGCAAAAAATTTTCAAAGATTTTGCATTTTTTACTTGGTTTGGACCCAATTTTAGGTGGGGGAGGAGGGTTTGAGCTCTGCTTGGGGGAGTAGTGTAGTTGAGGTAGGGGAGGAGCGGGGGTCTGGAGGAATCTCTGTGGGGGGAGGCCTCAGAGAGGGCAAACTGTTGCCTGGTACACCTATGCGTTACTCCTATGCCCCCCAGGTGAACATGTCGGGAGAGAATTCCCCCCTCATCGAAGTCGTCCACATGGGGTAGCGCAATTGCTCCCACAAGGGGTAAGAAAATCTTCCACAAGGAGGAAGGAAATGGTCAAAAAATAGGTTATACACTAAAATTTCCAAAACTTTTCCGGCTACGCCGGAATTTTTCACTTAAAATTTCTATTTTTTTGCTAAAAACGCCCGAAAAACCTGTTTTCGCTAAGCTGTTTTTTATTAAAAAATCGCTTTCAAAAGTATAGCCATGGGTGGAAAAACCCACCCCCTTTTGGGGGGGGGAAAACCTACCCGCCTCCTGGACAAAGAGTTGGAGCTATGAGCTCCAAAGCATAGCAGCAGAAAGTTCGACTCTTTCTTACCTACGTGTGATACCTAAGTCATTTGGTTCACTCCTTCCTGCTCATTTTATGACATTTTGAAAGTGACACCTACTTTTTGGTTCAACCATGCCAAAATTTTGCAAAAGTTTGGACCCATGTAACTTTTGACTGGGTTGGGCTAGAAAAGTTTTGCAAATATCTGCAATGATGGCAAGTCTTCCTCTTTGCACACAGCCAGACTTAGATCGTTCCGATGCACCGTTGATCTGGCACATTTCCAAATGTGGCGGGGAAAAACCCACTTTGGGAGAAAAAACCCACCCAATTTTTTTGAAAAAATTTTTAACAACCAAACAGGGAAACAATTCGACACTATATATAGCACGGTATAGTGTCGAATTGTTTCATCCTTTGCATCATCCTATGGTGTCAGATTTGGATAATTTTGCTTCCCTGGCTAGCTAGGGGCCAAAAATCCTGAAAGTGCCATTTCGGTATGACAGGTCCAATTGTGGATTTTAACAGCCAGTTGAACGTAAAAAACCATTCTCTACACGATAGACTAACAAGTTTTATCAAATTACATCGTTTTTAGCATTTTTCAAAAATTGCCTTATGTTTATGTGTTAAATTTTATGAAACCTGTCCGTTTGATGCTGCATTTTTAGCTGGGCTTATTCTAGTGGGGGGGGTGGGGCCCCCCCATAAACACCCTCCCCCCCAAAAATCGCCCCCCCCCAAAAAGTGGGTGCCCCTTTTGGTACCAAATTTTGCCCTGAAAAAATCGCTCAGAAGGCCAAATTTTCAAAAATTTTCCGGCTTCGCCGGACATTTTTACTCAGTTTTTGCCCTTTTCAACACTAAATCTGCTTATTTTTGCTATAAAAATCAACTTTTATAGTATATGCCAGAAAAACAGCGCTATTTTTAGCATATTTTTCGAAAAATTTTCGCCCCCCCCCAAAAATTCCTTGCCCCTCGGACCTTTGGGGGGCCCCCCCAAGAAAAAATCCCTAGAATAAGCCCAGTTTAGTGGCACATGAAAACTCAGAAAAGCTACCTAGATCGGGTTTTTTTATTTATATATACTAGCTAAAAAGAGTTGAATTTTACACCGGAAGTGTCAGAATAGCGCTACGACAATTTTTGAGACCTTTGAGGGTGGGTCCCCCCATTTGGGTTTCCCCCATTTGGGTTCCCCCCATTGGGTTTCCCCCCGCTACTTTTTGAATTATACCGGCCTAACGGTACAACTTAGAGAAGTGCAAATGGGTTTAAAAGAAAGATCTAAGTGCGCCAAGTACGATGGTATATAAAGTTCTCATCTAGCCCTTATAATAAAAAAGTTCCAGCCAAAATCCGAAAATGTGGGTTTTCCCCATGGCTATGCCCCTAGGAAAAATCGCTCTCACAAAGAGTGCCCAAATTTGCTTCCACAAGGGTTAGTGAAATTTGACCTCACATTAATGTTGCCCATTTCTTTCCTCTGTTATTTTGCTTGTTATATAAATTCTTAATAATAATAATTCAACGGTTTTTTAGGGTTATTGCTCCGTGCTCTGGTTTATAGACTTTGGACATTGGGACTCTGTTAATGCTTGTATACCACAACTAGTTGTATCTTTACTTATATATATTCGGATTTCGGTTTTTCTGTACACGACATCTGATTCTGCAATTCTCTGCTGTATGTCGTCTGGTGGTGGACCCAGATTTAAACGTCACAAATCGACCAGATCATCTCATGGTAGATCGCGCTCTCGTTCTCCCGACGACGATAGTCCGCCGCCGCCTCGCGCCAGCCGTCACAGTGGACCTCCGAGTGGCTGCTGGGACTGCAGTGTTTGTACCTATCGGAATGTGCCAGAGGCTTTCAAGTGTGCCATTTGTGATGTACGCAAGGGTACGGCCACCCGTAAGCCCAGACTGAATTCCACTGTGGTGGAGCAGCAGCAGACCGTGCAAAAATTTGTACAGGCCCAGCAGGCTGCAGCCTTTGCCCAGGCAACTAAGACTAGTCGACCCTCAGGCGCCGGCAGTTCTCGTAGTTCGCTGGCCCCTGGGGGAAGCGGTACAAAATCGGTCTCTGAGTCCTCCTCCTTTTTGAACGATCCTCCCACACCGGACTCCTTCGAGACCCTTCCCATGAGTCCGTCGGCGTCCTCGAAGGCCTCATCGCCAACTCCTACTCACAGCAGTACTCCTGGCTCCCTGTGCCACAATCCGTCCTCTTCGCATCTGATGCTGTCGCCAAGCGATTCGCCCGGCACGACAATTGTTCGCGCCGTCTCGGCAGTCAACGGTCCGACAACGGCACGCCTGGCTGGCGGCGGCGGCAGCTCTGGACGTGGCAGTCGGACAAAGTCGGGCCGTCACGGTCGAGCGGCCCATCTGCGGGCTCTGCGAAATGTGGATCCTAACAGTGCCCGGACGTTGACTGTGACCGTTAATGCGGTCACAGTGGTCATTACTGACTATAAACTGAAAGGTGGGCCTGGTGCCGGCGGCGGAACGCCACTACAGCATCACTCCTCCCCTCCGAAATTCCATGGCTCATCGACGCCCACTTCTGCCTCGGTGAAACTGGAGCCTCCCTGTTCGCCATCCTCTCCTCACTCGGCCTCCGTCGGTGACGAAAAGGCTGAGGAAAAGGACGACGACAGGCTGACCTCTGTTGACCAGAACGACGACAGTGCAGTGACAGATTCCCTGACTACCTCAGATGCACCTTCCTCGACTTCCCCTCGAATCGCCGGACATCCGAAGAACGACATGGCGGACTGTTCTGACGATGGACCGCATAAGAAAAACTGCCATAGTCCTGCAGTGAAGGAAGAAAAAGTCGCTGTGGTGGACAAATTGGTGCGTCCTGATGCCAGAACTGGTGTAAGACAGACGCCTGCTAGCTGCAGCAATGGAGCAGCTTTGGTGGCCAGCCCCCGCTCTGATATTTTTCCTGAGAAACGATCTCCGACGTCATCAAGTTAGCCATGATTGTGAAGGCTCACGCCTTTTTGCGGCGATTGGGCAATTCATTTGGCTATATAAGTGCAGAGTATTGTATATTGTGTAGTGTAGCTATATTATTTTAATGAAATGATGAATGAATGAAATTCGCGTACACAGTGAAGGTCATGTACAGGAAGTCCCATGAAGCTTGAATTGACTGTACTTCACAACGCACTTGGCAGAGCATTTTTTAAGTGCTCCAAAATACGTATATAATGAAAATTGTCTGACTTCCGATGGTCCATGACTTTCTTCTTTATCCTACGTACATATTTTGATTTAATGTGCACTTTGTGTTGTCATATTCATAGGCCATTATTTTTTGTTTGTAATTTAAAGTACTATATATAATATATATTTAAAGTATTATATATATTGAATTGTGCCTATAAGTCGGGGAAACCAGCCGATAAAAATTGGGGAATTTACCTCCCTTTTTGGCGATAAGGACAACCTAGAGAGTCAAAATTTTGCATGTAAGTTCGCATTGTCTATGCCTTCGTGTAAAATTTGAGCTTTTAGCATGACATTTATACGTATACGTATATGACATTTTGGAAATTTTAACAGTTGCATGCAACCTCCAAAAATGTTTGTAAACGTTTGCCTTTTTTGTAGAAGTTTGGCAATCACGTTGTCGTTTGATAGCTTTCATGAGGGTAGCAAGCATCTTTCCAAGTTTCATCTTCCGGAGACTCCTCTGTCCTTACTCTATTGGGGAGGGAAAGAAGCCCCTGTAAACGACCTCCTCCTCGTCCTCCAAATCACCCCCTCCACCAGAGAGTGTACCTTTTAGCACCAACTTTTGCCTTGAAAAAGGCCTTGGCTCAGAACGCCAGATTTTCAAAACGATTTCGGCTGTGCCGGGGATTTTAATCATTTTTTTCTTTTTGACCACTCAATCTGCCAATTTTTGTGATGAAAATACACTTTTACGGTGTAGACTAGAAAAATAGCGCTATTGTTTTAGAAAAATCCCAAAAAATCCTTGCCTCTCGGTCTTCTGGAGAGGGAGACCCAAGAAACCCCCATAAGAAAAACCCTAGAATAAGCCCAGCTCCTTGCAAGGTTCATCGTCTTCTCAAGGAAATGAGAATTAATCAAGGAGTGGTTAACTCTAGCAAGTGTAATACGTACGTTTATTCAAGTGAATATTATAACTCAAAATTGCCGTAGAACTTATCAGTTTTTTACTTTGCAAGTCAAAACCTGATTTTAAAGCATATTCTATCTGTCTGAGTGTACGGCTAAGCTGTCGGACGCAACCAAAACTATTCTGGAAGGAATATGGGAGGCAGCAACAAATATATAATATTTATATAATATCAGTTCATCGCGTAGATTTAAAGTTTTCCCATGTCTATACCATTGTGAAACCTAACCTTCAAATTTTAATGTTTGATGTTCTCCGTGATAGTCCTGTTATTACATTTCAGACCAAGCAATGAAAATCACCACGTTTTGAAAAAACAAATTTTTTGTACAAATAATAAATAATTACAACTACAACAAAATAATAAATAGTACAACAAACAAATAATTTTGTAAAAAATATTTTATTATATATGTTGAGTGTTCACGTTTTCAGAAGGCTGATTTTCAGATTATGTTCGTTAACGAAAAGTAGGCAGATTATATATCTGAATT
>JASAND010003219.1:0-19670 GCA_030248195.1 Trissonchulus latispiculum | reverse complement strand
GTACTTCGTTCGATTTACGTATTGTGTGTGTGTGTATTGCTAAGGGGGGAAAATGCCCTCGACGGGCAACCAACTTGGTAGAATAGGGAAAGACTTGAATGTTAAATACACGGTGCATGGTTACAACTGAGATTCTGCTGAAGCGGAAAAATGCCGTTTCTCAGCGACTAAAATGACAGAAACCAGCTTTGTGCGCCGAATAGGGAATCTACTCGGCGACTAAAATGAAAGAAACCAGCTTTGTGCGCCGAATAGGGAATCTACTCGGCGACTAAAATGAAAGAAACCAGCTCTGTCGCCGAATAGGGAATTCCCTCCTTCCGCCCTATTCGCGCGAACTTTGAAGCCTGTTATGTGTTGCTTTGCTGAATAATGAGAGAGCTTCAGAATGGCAGAATTACTTCAGAATGCAAAACAACAGTTTTAAGCACTTACGTAAGTCAAGGTTTTCACAGACATAAATACGCTGTCTTCGATGTGCTATCAGAAACATTGAGAGCATATATATATATATATATATATATAGGTGTGCTCTGTGCTGATCTTGCCGAGAATTGATACAATCAAACATTATATAAAATGAAATGCGAATGGTTGTATATGTTTTAGCACAAGGACTGTCGACCACAAATTGTTTAAACTGCATATATATTTATTGTTGCTTTCTGTTGGTCCTGCTAGCGGTTGTATGCATAAAATATTTACGGATCAGGTAGCTCAAAAAGAAATTAATCTAGCGCCACCCAAGCCCTAGCCTCCACGCAACCGGTACGGGAAAAGTCATATTGAGCGCAATGCTTACGTTTGCAGTTCCTAACAGAATAATTACCTATATATTTCCTCCCGAAAGACGATAAGTTCGCGCGAATAGGGCGGAAGGAGGAATTCCTATTCGGCGACAGAAGCTGGTTTCTTTAATTTTAGTCGCCGAGTAGATTCCCTATTCGGCGCACAAGGCTGGTTTCTTTCATTTTAGTCGCCGAGTAGATTCCCTATTCGGCGCACAAAGCTGGTTTCTGTCATTTTAGTCGCTGAGAAACGGCATTTTCCGCTTCAGCAGAATCTCAGTTGTAACCATGCACCGTGTATTTAACATTCAAGTCTTTCCCTATTCTACCAAGTTGGTTGCCCGTCGAGGGCATTTTCCCCCCTAGTATATAAATTCCAGAAATATTTAGTTTGAAAATTTTTTGAAGTTAAAATAGAAAGTATATGTATCTATATATATTTTATTTGAACCCGTTTTTTGGTTTTTGTTTAGGTATATATATATATATATATATATCTTAGTAAGTGACAAAACCTTATGTAAAACAATTATAGGGTCTTATCTCCAGGGTTGGGCGAGAATGAGATTTCACCGAGACCGAGACCGAGACCAAGACCGAGACTGGCAAAGTCTCTGCTTTTGGGCGAGACCGAGACCGAGACTAGCAATTTCAGGCTTAAATTTAATTTCTTCCAGTTTTTGTGGATTAGGCCCAGTATTAGGGACTTTAACACATAAACATACGGTTTCCGCACCTCGTCAGTTAATTTTCGTTACATTGATTTAAAATTTTCGCTGAAATTTGATGTTTTCAAAAAATTTTTGGTCTCGCTCCGAGACCGAGTCTGGCCAAGTTTCGGCTTTTGGGCGAGACCGAGACCGAGGCTCCCAACCCTGCATATCTCGATTACCCCCCAACACTCAAAATCCTTAAAACTTGACCAAATGAGCTAAAATTCGTCATGGGTATGTTTTCGACTACGCTGAGTTCAGATATCGCAAAATTTTTCGATTTCGCGAAATTCGATTTTTTCGATTTCTAAGGGGGGACCAAGGGAAACCGAAACATTTGTTGTCTTCGAGTTTGCTGAAAAGAGGTATAGAGGTAACACGGTAATAGATATAGAGGTAACACGAATCTGAAGTGCGTTTTTCGATTCAGCTTTCCGTTAGCTCAGTATATATACAAGCTAAAGATTTAAGTTTAAGATGTAAGCTTATACTGAGCTGACGAAAAGCTGAATCGAAAAACCGGACTTCAGATTCGTGTTCTACGACCCCGAAAACCCCTATATACCTCTTTTCAGCAAAATCGAAGACAACAAATTTTTCGGTTTCCCTTGGCCCCCCTTAGAAACCGAAAAAGGGTGCCCCCGAAAAAAACTCGAACTTCGCGAAATCGAAAAATTTTGCTATATTTGAACTCAGCGTAGTCGAAAACATACCCATACCAAATTTTAGCTCATTTGGTCAAGTTTTAAGGATTTTGAGTGGTGCGGGTAATCGAGTCGGTAAATGTGGGGTGTGATGTCAGGACTATGTATATAATTTAATGAGTATAAACCAAAATTGTCTGTAAGATTTGGCATTAGTTGTGAAAAGGCCGATTTCCTCAAAATGGCCATTTTGACCTTATGGTTTTTGGCTTCGACTGACTAAACCGCTAGAGAGGTTGTAAAGGCAGGCCTGTTGCGGTTCCTTTTTTTCCTTTTATTTCCTTTTTTTTCGAGACCTTCCTTTTATTTCCTTTTTTTCGCCCAAAATTCCTTTTATTTCCTTTTTTTTCTGGCTGACTTCAAAAAGTCCAAGAAATTTCAAAATTTTTAAGCAAAAATTACATTTTTGCCCACATTTTTTCAAAAATTTCCGGCTTCGCCGGGATGTGAACGTATGGATTTTAATTTCAAAGTTGGTTTTATATTTGGACGTATATATACTGGGCTTATTCTAGTGGGGGGCTCCCATAAACACCCTCCCCCCCAAAAATCACCCCCCCCAAAAAGTGGGTGCCCCTTTTGGTACCAACTTTTACCCTAAAAAAATCGCTGACAAGGCCAAATTTTCAAAAATTTTCCGGCTTCGCCGGAGATTTTTAGTCGATTTTTGCCTATTTAAGCAGTATTTTTGCACTAAAAACGAACTTTTTGGCGATTACTATAAAAATAGCGCTATTTTTACATGTTTTTAGAAAAATTTAGAAAAATTTTCGCCCCCCCAAGAATGACTCGCCCCCCCCCAAGAATGACTCGCCCCCGAGGGGCCCCCCCAAAGAGCCCCCCCCAAGAAAAATTCCCTAGAATAAGCCCAGATATATATATATATATATCTATATATATATATATATATATATTTAATAATACCTTGAGCTGGCTTTACGTATTGCATTTGGTCTCTTTGGCTGGAAAAGTGTAGATTTAATTTATAGTAACGGCTGAGCTTTTGCCGTTTCTAGAGTGCATGAAATAGCCAATTTTAACGATTTTATTCTGTTCAGCACATGTATTGTTTTGTTACGTAGCTCATAAATTTTGATGGTTGTTGGTAGTTTCTTATCATAAAAATCTAAAAAGTCCACCACTGTATAGTCCTGTCCACTGTAAGTCTGTGCAGGCCCACCCAGGATTTTGGTAAGGGGGGTCCAAGGTGAGTGCAACGGCGGGTCTGGGGGCGGAGCCCCCCAGAAGTTACAAATTTTATTTTTTGCCCGAAAACAGTATATTGGACATTAGTTTCTTGCAAAAAGTAAATTAGGGGAGTCTAGACTCCGACCCCCCCACCTGGTTGCGGCCTTGAGTCTGTGTATATATGCATAAAAGTTTAGGGGCGGCAGTACAGGTTTCAGGAGCCATTTTCAGATGTCAATGTAAAAAGAAAAAATCGCTCGGCTTCGTCGAATCTATCCGATCAGATTAAATTTTTAAAGCAAAAATAATATGAAATGCGATAGCGTAGTAGCAAGAAAATAGCCTTTAAAGTTTGTTATTTTTGCCAGTTTTCATCGGAAAAATTCCTTTTTTTCCTTTTTTTCTGTTTCAAAATTCCTTTTTTTATTCCTTTTTTCTGAGGAAGGCCGCGCAACAGCCCTGTAAAGGCAAAAATGTTCATTTCAGTGCCCTCTTTCCAACCATTCCAGCCATTTACACGAAGCGACACCAGCACCTTAAGCAATTAAATTTTTTAGATCCGACGTAATGGTCTGCATTACGGTCCGCCTCCTGTTCGGACACGGGCGGGACGACGGCTAAGGTTCACGAGATGAACACGGGCCGGATTTTTTCGGCCCGGCCCGGCCCGGCCCGCTCTAAAATCTTGCTCGGCCCGGCCCGGCCGGCCCGCCAAAAGCAAATTTCCAAAATTTTACTAACAATATTATTTCAAAGGCTCATATGCAATATGGAAACGCTAAATTATGCTACAAATGTTAAATTTTGCTGTAAAATAGCCAGAATGAGCAGATATTTAGCTAATTTTAGCGATTTTAGAACATTTTCTATAGTCGATCCGGCCCGTTTCCGCCCGCGCCGTCCCGCAGTTATAAAATTTTGTCGGCCCGGTCCGGCCCGCTAACAAATGGACGCTCATCTCTAGTTCACGGGCCGAGTGTTTGAGCAAATTTTTAGCTTAATGGATTTTTGTATTTCCCGAACACAATTCGTACACAACACATTAACACTGATTTTCAGGAATTATATACTTATATAATTTTAGTATTTTCATTTCATAAATATATATATATATATATATATATATATACGTATATACTTTAAATACTAGATGTCATTCAGATTTTTCCGTTATCTCCTTGTTATAAGTTGGATTGGATCCCTATGCTCCTTTCTTGGTTCGAATTAATATTTCAGATTTGGCAAAGACAACTGTGTGGACAAAAATTCTGAAAAAAATTAAAATCTTTTAAGCTGTCGGTAGCAAAAGGAATGTCCAAAAACTAATGTAAAATCTCTGAATTCGTCGATGTGATTTTTGCGTTTATATACATAATTAGAATGGCAAACTGTCAATTAAGATTGTTACAAGTATTAGGAAAACTTTTGCAGTTTTGCATTTTCTGGAAAAAATCGGAAATTTGGGCTGGAAAATCCAATCCATCCTAGGGTAAAATCTGGCCCCCATTTTCCAGTCTCCATCCATTCTTTGGTTAGATTGCAGTCGGATTGCAATCGGATTTTACACAAGTTATGTGCACGCACAGACGTAATGATGACGCAATGTTGCTAATTGATTACCTGATTTGCATGCTTCATTCATTTCTTCTGCGATTTCAAGCCCTTTTCTCACTGTTTCTGTGTTTGCCGCTCCAAGTCTTGTGTGTGCGTGTGTAACATTTCCCAGTTGAAATGAATGAATGAATGAAGTTTTTGGACGGATTTGCACAAAACCGGTTTTGCAGGTCGAAAATCATATATAAACTTTAGTTTGCTGATATACTTATACATATACATGGCCTATATCTATATGTATTGTATATTCATTTATACGTATATAACACATATATATATATATAC
Organism: Trissonchulus latispiculum; assembly: GCA_030248195.1. Lineage (NCBI taxonomy): Eukaryota > Metazoa > Nematoda > Enoplea > Enoplida > Ironidae > Trissonchulus > Trissonchulus latispiculum. The sequence goes on along the minus strand of JASAND010003219.1, from coordinate 14,378 downwards.
ATGTGGCATGTATAAGCATATAGACATGTGGTTAAGCGTTGTCTCATTTTCCAGTTTATTGAATGCTTTGGGAAGCAGCATAAACTTCTCGCTGACGCGCTGCTGCCATACTTTTCTGGCTTTCAGCTTAAAAATCGCTCTTTCCAGCTAAGCCAAAGCTAAATACTCTCGACTTGACTTCGACATGCTTATATTATATACCCCACTTTTATTCAGGGCAAGGTTTGAAAGGCATTCAGCAAACAACAACCTCCCGCGCCCCCCTCTGTTCTCTTGTTTCAAGAGAGTTCCAGCCATCTATCCCCATTTTTGAATGAATTTTTCTGAAGCCAACATAACTATATATCTGTTTGGTACGGATGCAGAAGCCTATCAATGTTTTCTTTCGGACTGTAGTTTGATGGAATGTCGAATTTGTGGATTTATTGAATCGATCAAATTTAGTTTTGATGGAACTCACTTAATATATATATAATATATAGTAGGGATGCACCGGGGCCTGGCCCCGGCCCCGGTAGTCAGGCCCCGGCCCCGGTGGTCAGGCCCCGGCCCCAGTGGTCAGACCCCGGTCCCGACCGGGGCCAAAAATTAACAAAATTTTGTAAATTTTTGACATTTTTTGACCAAAATTTTGAATTTTCGAAAGTCAAAAAGTGTTACAAATAGTTTGTTTTCCCGCTGATATGAATGAAAACAACGATAGTAACGTTTGTATATCAAAAATTATTGCAAAATTTACATTTTCAAGAAAATTTTTGAAAATTTTCGATTTGGACCCCCAATTTCTAGGCCCCGGCCCCGGCCCCGGCCCCGGCCCCGGCCCCGGCCCCGGCCCAGTAGTGGCGGCCCCGGTGCATCTCTAATATATAGTTATTAAAGATTCTACAGGTAGTCTCTGCCTGTGCGGTTTTTGCTGATGGATTTTAGTTTTATTTCAGCTGTTTATTTTAGACAAGTCCTAAGTTTTTATTTTACTTAGTTCCAACTCGAAAGTAGAGACTATATATATGCACAGAATGACTAGGCCTTTTATATTTTGGCGCACCTAAATTCCTTCCCGCTGTGTGCACTAAATTATATCGATGTTCGCTCCTATTTTTGAATTTTTTGCCCTCATATGTTGAATACGTAGTTAAAGTTTAAGTAAGACACGAGTTTTTTCAGAAAATACGTACGTACTCGTACACGAACCAATGCATTTTTTCATTTCCACCATGTCATTTTGTATTACTGAATGAAACTGGGTGTAATAATTATTTTTACTGGTTTTTAGGAATTTCTGCTGTACAATGATTGCACTCGACGTGCGAACTGTAAACTTTTTCTTACTGACGACTTTGTGAATGGGATTTTGGTCGCCACCGTTTATATATATATATATATATATTTGAAGTTACATTGAAAACGACTTTGGTGATTCTTTTCAAACAGGTTAGAATTTTATATTTATATATGTGGACGCTTCAACAAATAAGATTGTTAGTAAAGTAACCAATTCAACAGTTTTTTTGTCATACCCAATTTGATAATTTATTTCAGCAGATGGGACTAACATTTTTAGAAATAGTAGCGTTCTTGAGATATTGTCGGGATCTGAGATTTATGTAATCCATTTCTAACTAGGCCAATGTTTGCTTTATAGACAGACGTAATTTGGCAACGGTTGAATGTGTATATATATATTATACTTAAAATATTTACTCATTTTATTCGAAAATAAACAATTTGCACACAATGAGAGGGCGCATAACATGCGTTTGAACAAAAAATAAGTAACGCAAAATCGTAGGCGATTTCGCAATATTCCTGTTTCTGGTTCGTAACCAGGACCATAGGTTGTTAACACGGGGGGGTATGGGGGGGACCAAGCCCTCCCAACCCGGACAAGGTACAAGCCCTATCGCCGCCAGGAACAAGGGGTAAGGAAAAATTGGGCAAGGGGTAAGCAGAAATGGTCGGAAAAAATAGGTATTCGCACCAAAATTCCAAACAATTTCCGGCTTCACAGGAATTTTTACTAAAATTTCCTATTTTTCCAAAAAATCTATCAAAATTTTAAAATTGTTTCTAAAAATTGGCAATTTTCTTTAATTTCTTTAAAAATTTTGAGTTTATATTACGATTAGCGTTAATTTACAAGCCCCCCCCTCGAAAATTTTGGTTCAAGGAACAAGCCCTCTCAGAATATTCTTGGAACAAGCCCCCCCAGGATCCTACCCAATGTTAATTATGGCCAGGACCAGAAGTATATGTGTATGTATATAAATACGAAGGAAATCTGGTCTCCGATTTTGATAAAAACTAATACTGAGTGCTTTCTGGTTGGTGGGCAGAATAGAAACATCTGGATTGCGTTTTTCGATTGTGGTTTTGCTTAGCTCAGTATCTATAATCTGAGTCAGAGACAAAATTATATTTGATTAAAACTACGAGCACACAATAACTAGCACCACACTTTTAGTAATTATGCTCTTCTAACTTGAGCACGACCTGTACGAACAAAAGCTGACCTGACCTCCTCCACAAATTGGACCCCAGTGATTCCCCCCCCACACAAATCATTGTATACCTATTTGATACGGGGGTGGCTCACTCACTTTTATGTTTGCATGTTGGCGCTCAAAACGGTTTAGCAACAGTCACACCACTTTCGAAATTCAAAACATAAACATACAAGCAAAAGTTAGTCTCAAGTTAAGTTGATGTAAAACTGTTTTTGTTTCATTTGCTAATACAAGTGACAATGCATATATCTATATTTTTTGTTTTAGGCGTGAAATCGCATCACTGTCTCAACTTAGCTGACTGTATATTCTGAATTGGATAATCTGCTAATTCAAGGACTATTGTGGATATCTTGACCACAACTCTGGACACTTGACAACAGTGATTTTTTTCCTTTGCGTAGCCGTACTAGAAAAATCGCGTCACAGAATTCTGCTATCAGAAACTCTGTGATTTGTCGCGATTTTTCTCGGGATTTCTTTTCTGTTCGATTGTAATGGCAAGTTGTCTGCTCACGTCGCCGTTTTCGACCAATTTTCTCGCCACTGCGAAGGATCACTTGCCTTCCTCTATTGTCATCTGCGAATTTCACTCCACTAATTTCAAGTTCATTTTCGACTCTAGCGAATTTCTGTTCAGCCTGAACATTAGTTTACCCGACCCCCTCTGCGAACCCAAGCACCGCCGTGCTGCTGTGGACCCAGTCAGCCCGCAGCAACGAATGCGACTGGATTTTGTGGCTTCTTCATCTACGAAGCAATCTCAGTCGCCGTTAACATCATCTACCACCGGCACCACTCCAAGTTCAAATCGATTCCTTTCACTCACTGAAAGTATCGTTTCGATATGCCCTTCGGTAGCTTTCACGATTCGCACCCTGCCCGGCGGACCACCAGTCGTGCCTCAACCCTGCCCCCAGGCGATCCCCCCACGGGAACGGAACCACCCGGGCCTGGGGGTGGCCCACCCCCAGTCCCTCCCTATGTCAGCCGTCAAACCTCGCATCCCTTGGTGGTGGGACTGGATAGTCCCAGACCGCGGTCTGTTCGGGAAACCAATGACTATGTTGACATTCCCCGAGCTTCTGTTTCCGGATCTCGCCAGCGGCCGCAGCCTTCCACTGCGGGCCTTCGAAACCCGGAAAATCCCTTCCCAGCCCGATCCGTCGTTCATCCGTCGCCGGCTTCCCAGCACGGTCGTCGCAACCGAACTGCAGCTGCTATTAACGGAGGACCTGGTTCTTCCGCGCCTATTGTTGATTCTCTTTCACTGGTTGATTCTCATCAGTCTATCGACGTCAGAAACTCTTCTTCTTCTTCTTCCTCTGCCTTTGCTTTACATCAGCCTCCTTCTCCGCCGCCCAGACTCGCTGGCGACACCAAAACTCACTCAAGACGTTTCCACCCTCCCGAGATAACCACTGACCCGTCACCTGCTGTCGTTGCCCGTCAGCCGAGACGACCTGTCAACGGATATCCTAGTCGAGCTTATCCCTCTGTGTCTGCCGTGGAGGACGGGCCGTCCTCATCAGACTCTTCGGCGACCACCGGAACCGATCACAGCATCATGGCCCCGGTGATGCTGGGACGAGGCGACTGTCGGTCTGGTGGTGCCGCCGGACGACAGCCTCGCAGGACGCCCTCTCTTTCCGTGAGGAGATTAGGGGGACCAGTTATCACTAGTCAGCCTAAGCCGCTCCCGGGCTCAGCAGTCCTCAGTTCGCCTCGCCTGGGATCGCTTAGACCAGATTCACAGCATCGATCTGATCTCCTGGAAACTCCTTCGTTCGCCTCTGGTCATCACTATCCTAGAGCGGGTTCGGACGGTCTGCGGCGGCCGGCCTCCTTTGTCTGTACGGTTGGCGGCGGCACGTCTGCCCCGGTTGGACCGCCGGCCACCTCCGTTATGTGCCGCAACTGTGGTCGTTGTCGCTGCCAGGCCTGCCGCAGTCCCAAACCCCTGCCCTCCTGTTGGCTCTGCGGGGACACGTGTATGTGCTCCGGGCCTTCGGTAGTAGACTGTGCCTCCTGTATGTGCTGCCTGAAGGGCTGTTACTATCATGTCAGCCAGCGTCGCTTTGAGCCAGAGGAGTACTATTCCTGTGCTGTCTGTTGCGGTTGCTGTCGCCGTGGTGCTGCAGGCGATGACGCCTCAGAGTCTGACCTCGATATTGAACTGGGCAGAGGCGGTGGCCCTTCTTCTCACGATCCTTCTTCGGGTCGCAGCCGGTGCCCGCGGTCAATATCGTCCTACCTGCGCTGTGCTCTGCGTTGGCTTTGCCTGAGCCTTCTGTCACTGTTCTTGCCCTGCCTGTGGTGCTACTGGCCGTTTCGGGCCTGTGCTTCCCTGGCCGAATCGTGCTACGCCGCCTATCACGATGAGGGTTGTAACTGTGCGCCGTCCCGGTCTGCCGGCTCCCCAGGGCCGCCCTCCAAGCAGCGCCTGGGCGATCGAGGCACCAATCCGTCCCTGGACTTTGGTGGAGCCGCCAGGAAACCTGGTCCTGGTGGTGGAAGGGACCACCCACAGAGACCACCCACGAGGACGACCTCCTACTCCTCTAGAGGGCGCCGGAGCCACAGTCTTTCGGCTGGTACTGATGCGGCTGTGGTTCAGGTTCAGGAGCCTCATTTTTTGGATGAACAGGAGTCCAAACGGATCTCAAAGCATTTGCGCTTTTATGTGTTTGTTTAGACAGAGGGATAGAGGTTTCTCTTTCGTTTTCATTTCCTGTATTTGTTTCTCTGTCTGCAATTTTTTGAGTTCTTCCCCTCTCGATAATGAATGCAGCTCGTATCCTAATTGATTGTTGAGTTTTTTCAAGAACTGAAAATTCTGGGCCAAAGTGTTGTGATAATGGTCTGAGTTCAAACTAAGATATTTCATTCATTAAATTCTACCTAAACCTCCTGCTGACTATTTTTCTGTTTTCCTTGTATCTGTGCTGTTTTTCGTTTCTGTTGAATCTTGGCATTTTTCATTTTTCATAAACCATTGAATTTGGAACTATACTGTATGTATATAGGATGTGTTGCACTGGTTCGACTTACACTGTCTGTTTTGGAATTGCTCTCTTCGTTTTTTCGCTGTTTTTTGTATTTGACCATGAATTGAATCTGTTGGCTGTTACTGTTATTGTTTTTATTATCTGTTTTCAGTTTTCGTAAAAGTATTTAGTACACTGTTTATATCTCATGAGCCTTTGATTTATGTTCAATGAATTTTTGCTTTCTAACTTCTGTCAATTTGATATCATTGGTGTACGGATTCACTCCCATTTGCGCGCAAGTCCCATTTGCGCGCAATGATTCCCGATTGCGCGCACCTCACTAAAAATTCAGAGTATCCCATTTGCGCGCAAACCAATTTTACCTCTATTCTTGCGTTGACCTTACGGTAGTCCCATTTGCGCGCAGTGTTACAATGTTCAGTAGGCATAGCTATTGAAAGAAATCTTGTAGCTATGAAAATAAATTAATGTTACTTACAGAATAATAAAATATATGTGATTCAAATAGTTCCGGTGTGTTTATAGATGAATCCGCGTTTTTAACTAAAACTAATTTTAAAAAACCAAATATTCGGTTGATACAATTTCTGCAGAAGTTTTGGAACACACAAAGCAAAATCAGAATAGAGGTTGCTGAATTTCGTATAATTCAAAGTAAAATATACACTCCATGAGTAATACAAACTTGATATTTTTATATCATTAAATTTAAATCTTGTTAATCTCTAAAATATCGTGTTTTCGTACTTCGATAAAAAATGGAAGTACTTTTGCGCGCAATTAGGACATGCGCGCAAACGGGACTCCTTGCAACAGATTTAAACAATACATAGTGCGCGCAAATGAGACTTGCGCGCAAATGGGACTGACTTTAATGAAAACTTTAATTTGTGCGCGCAAATGGGACACCACCGGTGTACGAAGGTTTTTATTTCGGGTTCCGGGGAGGGGTGAGCTAAATGGTAAACTTCATCAATGTGACTTAAACTGGGTTCTTTCTGATTTGCAGGTTCTGTCGTAAGCTTTTATGGCATGTGGCTAATTACACAATCAATTAATTACAGTAATTAATTACAATAAGGATGTTAACGTTGACAGAGATTTGTTACTTAATTAATTGTACGTATGCATGAGTCTGTGATTGTTGGAAATATTTAGTACAAACTATCTCAGAACTTGGAACTTTTTCCTGTTTTGTCCTGCTGGGAGAATATAGAAAGGCTAATTTTTAGCAGCATCACTGCCAGCCACAATTTATCTCTGATAAGGGAAGAAAATGTTAACGGAAGAATGACTGTTGGAAATCAGCCATTTCTGTCTCCCCATTTTTTGCTTATCAATTTTTTGTTGTTAAAACTTCAATCTTTCTTTGTATATTTGATTTTGTTTTGTTTTTATCACCCGTTTAATGAATGAAACACTATAAATCAAACTGGTGCTGCAGCACTATATAAGTATTTTAATTCTGCCTTCCTACTATATATACCTACGTATTTTGGTACCGAATTCTGCTTCAGGCATATCAAATTTGGGGTTTTTCGTCCAAAGTGTAATTTATCAAAGTTTTCTTGGCATGGCTGGGAAACTCAAAGATTTACTGCAGATTTCCTTCCTTTCCTGTTGTAAACAAACACCCAGTCTGCATATAATTTTAAAGATGGATGTTTTTTGCAGGCGAACAGAAAAAAACAGCTGCAGGCGACGACCGGGCGTTGGCAGTTTTGTCCTTTTTTAGAGAACCTCTTTTAATAGATGCCGACAGATACATATTTTCGGACGCGCCGGAAATGGGCGCCAAAAGGGGGTGTCTTTCTTTCTTTATCATTTAAACGGAAATGTTTGTAAAACCATAAATTTGTAGGCACTTAAAAGCTCGATGTGATCTTTTGATGAGTTTGGGCTCCGCAGTTGATTGTAATTGTACAGAGAATTTTGATGGGAAAATAAACTTGAAAGGAAGTGACTTGCAAATTGAACGGTGAAATATTTTAGGAAAAAGAAATGTAAAACTTTTAGTAGGCCATATCATAAAACTTTGATAGCTATGGACGAAAAAACTTAGCAGAAAATGCTCTGAGATTCCATGTTATATATATAATTTTGATTAGAGCAGTTTGCTTTTTCTTCAATTTGCATAATTGTGAATATGTTTAGTCATTGTTAGAAGTTTTTAAAGTTGTTTAGAAAATAAATATATATAGTGTAACATAATATTTGTAATTGTTTATTTTGTTGATTAAATTGCAATAGGTATTTACTTTTAGTACTTTTGAGATTTAACGTAGCTTCCTAATAGAGTTGGGACCGGTTCCACTAGAACTGGTTGGAACCGGAACCGGAACCGGAACCGAACCGGAAGGAATTTTAGAACCGGAACCGGTAGGATTTGGAACCGGCCGGTTCCACTCTTGAAAATGCACTTGAACTAATTTTTTGCAGGATTTTAAATTTTGCAAAAGCTGGATTTTGTGGTTGCCATTCAGTGTTGCCATTCATATTGTCTTTTTCAAACTAGTGACTGAAATTGGAACTAAAGATCTAGTTTTAACTGAAACTAAACAAATTTAGACCTGAAGGTGAAATATGTAGGATGAGACTGATAATAATTAAGAATTTCAAACTAAACGTGAAATGAAGGTACAATTATTGGCACTGAAACTGAAGCTGAGAGTCCATAGAATAAATTAGAGCCTAAACTGGAAACACCATAGCTTCCGCATCAGCTTCCACTGAAGGTGTCACAAACTCCCCACTTCCCCTTTTCAGGTGATCGAGGCACCTTTCAGCTTTCGCTGAAGCAGACACATAGAATTAAGAGAAATTCCAAATATTTCTTTGACTCAACATTAGTGACATTATTCCGTCTGAGTTAAGACAAAAATGAAATATTAAACATGCTTGAAAAATTAGGTACATGTATTGCAAGGGAAAAATTCTACTTCCTTTATTCTGGAATTTCGTAATTTTTGTTTTCATGCTTCTGATTTTTCAACTTTTGTTAAGTAATTTTGTATTACAAAATGCAGTTGTGAAAATGTCTCTAAATTAATTTTAACGAATTTTTGAAATTTTCTGTTCTAAAATTCCAATTGTAATTGATGAAAGACGGGCACTTTCGTTCAGACGTGACCGATACAGCGCCGAATGAAAATTTTAACCAGCTTACATATCTGAACCTGAATATTAACCTCATAGAAAAGATAAGAGCCCGATGGGATGTAGTCGAAAATTGAGTATATCTTCTCAAAAAATTATTAAATGGAAGGTGGTGTTGTCAGCGCGCAAGATTGAACCAACATTTTTTAAAAAAGTAGTAAATTTTACAGGAATAGAAAACTTCGAAAGTTGAGTACTTATTTTCTTATTTTTAAGCTATCGGCATCTGAGACGAAAGGCAATCAAAGTTCAAGTAATGAACAGCCTGTAGAAGTAATCTGTTAGCTATTTTGTTTAATCAAGCGACTGTACATTTCTCGTTAAATATAACTTTCCAATTTGGCTTTCAGCTTTTAAATATTTTAAATGCATTTAAATTTTTTGGATAATATTTGCTTCTTTAGAGACACTGTACTCTTTTTAAAGAAATAAGAATTTAAGCTCCAGTATATCTCAATTCTCAGCACGTTTTACTGAAACGTTGTGCAGTTTACAAGATTCTGTTCAGAAGGCGCTGTCTGCATTCAGATGCACAGTAGAATCCAACCGTTAATTATCGAAACAATTTGCTCGACCATACTAAAGTTTTAATTTTTTACAAGTTTTAATGTATGTTGTGCATATAGCATTTGAATGGAGCAAACTCAAAGTAAGGCAAAAACTTTAAAATTCAAAGTATAAAATTCAAAGTAAACAAAAAGGTTTAAACCAGTTGGTTATTATCGCATTACCTATTCCAATTGTTTTGAAGTATTACTTTATAATTTTGATTGTATAACCCTTGCTGGGGGCCTGTATCCGATATTAAATAATGTTAAAAAGTAACTACGAATTTTTTAATTGGAACCGGGAACCGGAAGCTAGAACCGGAACCGGAACCGGAACCGGTACTCTAGAACCGGAACCGGAACCGGTTTTGAAAATTGGAACCGGTCCCAACTCTACTTCCTAAGTCGTATAAACGTGATGCCGTACATATTTAATAGGATCACTGTCACTTCACTCACGTTTCAAAACGTGTGAGGGGAGTTCTCAAATATTCGGTATTCTGATTTCAACAGCAAAATTGAAGTGTATATATATATGAATCTGGCATATAAACTGAAGTATTTTCAGGGAAATTTTAGAAATTCTTCAGCGAAAATCTAACTTCGTGCAATAGAAAAATTTTGAAAACTGCCATACTTTTGAATAGCTGCCTAACTAAGCCAGCGATTAGCACAACTAAATTTAATGAAACCGAATGCATAGCAGAAAACAACCAGTTATGATTATGGTTAAGGGGGGGGTCCACCATGAAAAATTTTATGGTCACGGATTTTGCTCATTTTCACACAAAATTTTGTCACATATGTCCTGCATATCGAGTTTCAATTTCGAGTAGTTTCGTTCAGTACTTAACGAGTAACCGGCTATTAATTGCATGCAATTTGAAAACAGGTGAAAATGGCGGTGCCGCAGCAAATAAAGGCACTTTACACCTGAACTTCCCTGAGAATGGAGCTATATTCCGTTGTATGTTTGATACCTGATGCAAACAAAGAACTTAGGGTAGCTTTTAATGAGAAAACGTTTCTTTATGACTTTATTTAGTGATTTTAGGAAGTAGCACCGACGCTGGAAAGCCTTGACCACGAAAATCATTTGACGGCCGATAACTTGAATTTGGTGCATTTGCGGGCAATGGTCCAAGAAGAAAAAATGTTCCCGACAATGAGAGCTTTCGATTGATATGAAATTTAACGTATTTCGAAAAATTTGAAAAATCGCTATTTTTGAGATTATGGTTGTCAGACCCCATATTTGACCCCAGCGACCAACTGGGTGCACTAACCTGCACCATTTGTGCCCAAACCTGACCTAAAGTCATCAATAATCGTGCGCAAATAGATAGTCTAACATTTTATAGGTCTGTGTTGCCATAGCTCTAGGTTATTTGCCAAAAAACTGGAATTTCCTACATTTTGCTAAAAATTGAGATTTCTGCGCCAGAGAAATCTCGAAATCGGACAGAGGTTACCAGGATCAATTGGTATCGTTCGAAATGTCGAATCATAAGCTGTGATTTGTAGGAAGTAGAATTTTTAATTAGGGCTTACAGCTTTCAGAATATTTCATCAAACTTGCTGACCCCCAATTTTAACATTACAAAACAGTCAAATTTGGCTGTTCGCAAACTTAAAAAATTAATTAAAAATTTTTGAAGGCCTAAATTAAAATTCTGCTTCCTACAAATCACCCTTCGAGATCGTATATATGATATAGGATGGACGTTGAATTGGTACATTTAGTCGTTGGCAAGATTTCTCTGGCGCACGGAAAAAATCACCACTTTTTCCGTTTCCTATGTTTAACACATACAGTCCTGGTCAGAAATAACTTTCTTCGCGAAGGCGAATGCGAAGGGCCTTCGCGAATTTGCGAATGTAGTTTTACATAACTTTCGCGAAGGTCGGCTTGAATTTTCCTTCGCAACTCAGCAGGACGTGATTGATTACTTGTCAAAAGCTTAAGCTTAAACTTGCTTTAATTGCACAGCTGTCTGTCCAAAGAGGTATACTACACAGAGGTACAACTGACCAGTTGGCCGGTGGCTACTAGCAGTTAAGTTAAAGCTGAAGGCAATCTGCTGTTTGTTTTGACATCTGTCAGAAAAACTGAGAATGCACAAAGGACTCTGCATTCGCCCCTTCGCGAACACTCATCAAAATTTTTGGTGTCGAATGTCTTCGCGAAAGTGCGAATATTCGCGAAAATAAGAAACTTATTTCTGACCAGGACTGTACTGATATCAACTTTGAGGTGAAATTACTCGCTAAACGTAAGAGATCCGACCTTCATTTCAAAAACTCGTTAAAATATACCGATCGGACAACAAAATATGTGAAAATGAGCAAAATCGGAGATGGTCGAAAAATCGGCCAAAAATGGACCCCCCCCCTTAAGTATGTACACAAAAGTTGAGATTAAGTCTGTTCAAAAACACAGCATTTATGTCGTAAACAGGTGACTAAGGCCCTATTTCTTTAAAGATTAAACGGATTAGATTAAAATTAATCCGCATTAAAGAAATAGCACCTCGGATTAAACGGATTAAAATTTAATCCAGTAAGTTAAAGGAGATAAACGGATTAAATTTAATCCTATTTCTTTAACGCACCTAGGATTAAAATTTTAATCTAATCCTGTTTCTTTATTCACACTTGGGATTAAAAACTCAACGAGTTAAGTTTAATCCGATCTGCTAATCGCTGTTTCTTTAAAGATTAATTTTAATCCGTTTAATCCGTCGCCTGCATTTTCAACTAGTTTTTAATCCTCGTGCAGCTACGCGGATTAAACGGATTAAAAGTTGGCGGATTAAAATTTTTAATCGCTATTTCTTTAATGGCGGATTAAACGGATTAAAATTAACTCGTTTAATCCGCGGATTAAAAATGCTCAGATTAAACGAGTTAATTTTAATCCTTTTAATCCGTTTAATCCTGCATAAAAGAAATAGAAATTAAAATTTTAATCCGGCTGATTTTTAATCCGTTTAATCCGACCAGTTTAATCTTTAAAGAAATAGGCCCTAAGATATAAGTGAAATAAGTTCTGTCTCTGTGCTCCTCATTTCTTTCCATTTTCTACTTTCGTTTCTCCCGATTCCCTTCTCTTTTTCAAGGCGGGCTGTTCCGTTCTCTGTATCGGAATCACTGTCTCAGAGGGTCCTCCTTCCAAGGCCTTCTTCGGAGCGTCCACCGTTAAAATTCCGTCGCTGGACAGGCGAGACTGAATCATTCCTGGATCCACATTCTGAAGCAAAGATTAAAACTGTAAATGTGAATATTAGAATAGTCTTGATTAGTCAAAAATAGCTTATCCTACTCAAACTGGTGAATAAAATGGAGCTGACATTGCTTATGTAAAATCTGGCTTCACTGGGAATCGAATCGTGTTCCCGGACTGGAGTCAAGCGTTCTAACCAACCACTACACGAAGCCTGGAGAAATGAGCACATTTCTAAAGACAAATTAGAAAATGACACAAATCGAAAGACATTACCTTTGGTAGTTTGTATCTTCTTTGGAAGGACCTCTGGACATATCCATGCTCATCGGGTCTCTCTTCGTGACGGCCTTCAACGATCACATTTCCTTCACAAACTTTCACCTGAAATAAGAAGAAAAGTAAATGGCAACGAAAATAATCCATGTGAAAATGAACTTTTGTTAGCAAAAAGGCAAGATAAATGCGGAAAATAGAAAGTTGTCACTACTGTAAATACGAGCCTAAAGTGGGGATCGAACCTTCATTTAAATGGAACGAGGCTCCACCGTTTGTGCCATATAATGATGATATAACCTTAAAGAACGTCTGACTTGTGGAACAGGCATAGTGGAAGTCATGAGAAAATTTTGGTTTTTGGATATTTGATTTTGAGACAGCATTTTAAAATTATTAATAAGCAGAATAAGTCTAAATGTGTACCTGAACTTCTTCCGGTGCGAAATTTCTGACATCCATGGCGATCTGGAGTTTATCCTTTTCGTTTCGGATCTGAACCTGACCAGCGTTGGGAATTTCGCCGAAATCTCGCATTATGGATTCGGTGAAATGAGAAAGATCGCGAGAGAGATTCTCGACGAGATGGAAAGGTCGACAGGATCGGCCGAAAGGGTAATTGAAGAGAGATAAACCGGAGTCCATGTCGTCGAAAAATCGAGCACGAGGACGCTCATAGAACCAGAGAGCCATAATTAAGAAAATAAAATGAGAGGTTTTCACGAAATGCAAGAAAACGTTCACAACAGCGCTTTAATCAGATCAACTTGGTTGATACTTTGGCAGTGTTTGCCTTTTATATAGAAAGAAAGAAGCTTCCAGAACTCGAGAGAATTTGCTAGAATGTTCCAGTGACTAGAAGTAACACAGTTCTCTGTTTTCTCGTTTTCAATGAGCGTAATTCTAGAAAATTCTCTTTCATTGGCTGTTTGCTTTGACTGACGCGTATGTGACTGGATAGAACATTCTAGAAGCTTCCAGAAGCCTTCTCTGATTGGCTGACTGATTACTGCTGTTTCAAATGATTCTCTAAACAACATGTTTGTTTATGCAATAAGGGCGGACGGCATTCATGCTCATCAGTGATAACAGAATAGGCCTCTGAAAAATAGAAAAGTAAAGAAATTACGCGTGTTCTCAAAAAAATGTTTACACTTAAATTGGCGGTCTTGTCGTAGGCTAAATATAACAAAACAGTTTTTATGAGTGATTATTCGGTATGTGCACACCTTACTAAAACAATGCCGATGTCAGGGAAAATTTCCCCGTGAAAGCTTTCCCCCGGAAAAATTTCCCTAGGGAATTATTTGCCCCCGGAAAATTTTTAGGAAAAATTTTAAAATCAATGTAATTAAAATTTAATTTAATCGATTCAGTCAGTGTATGCTGAGGTTTCATTCAACTATCATTTTGAATCTTAGGGCCTATTTCTTTAAAGATTAAAATGGTCGGATTAAACAGATTAAAAATCAGCCGGATTAAAATGTTAACGGCTGTTTCTTTAATGCAGGACTATATGGATTAAACGGATTAAAATAAACTCGTTTAATCCGACTATTTTTAATCATCGGATTAACGTTTAATCCGCCATTAAAGAAACAGCTAGTAAAAATTTTAATCCGCCAACTTAATCCGCTTAATCCGCTTAATCCGCGTAGTT
>JASAND010003218.1:0-14226 GCA_030248195.1 Trissonchulus latispiculum | reverse complement strand
GCTGTACTTCGTTCAGTTACGTATTGCTTAAGCGTGTTACGAAGCTTGGATATAATTTGGGTGATTTGTTATGGTTTTGGCTTTTCATTTGCATTTTGAGATCAGGAAAATCGTGTGCGTTGGGGCTTTGGACTGTCCGGTTTTAGGGTCTTTTTTGATATCCCTTACAGAGTCGAAGCGCGGGGTAGACAAAGGTAGCTACATCAGCTGCTGAAGTCATAGGAACCACGTCACTGAACACAACTCGCAATCAGATTATTATGATCACAATTAATCACACTCTAAACAAAAGAGACAACCTGCCTACGGATGTTGCATTATTAATATATTCAAAGTTATGTACGTTCAAAGCATATCTATATGGTGTTGCATGTTTTATATAACCGAAATGAAAAAATAAAAATATGCCCTATAGAATGAAGTAGCCTGTATAGAAAAAAGAAAGGATATACCCACACTCTCCTTTACTTTTGAAAGTCGAATCATGTTTTGAACTTTGATTGTATCTCTTTGATTATTGCCATTATTGGTAAAACAGGAAATAATCAGTAAGCAGTAAATAGTTTTTAGGCGAGATACTTGTGATCGTTTGAGTCTCTTTTTGAACTATTGTGGTTCCGGTAACGGAATTAGCCTTATGTTTAACATGGAGCTCATTAGCTGGCTGTTTTGGCAAGCAGGGGGCATATTGAAAAGTTTGCAATTGCAAGTTTCCAAATAAACTGTGTTGATGCCAGATTTAAACAAAAAATAAAAAAATATGAAGACTGTAGGTAAAGGTAATATTTAGTTCTCAGTGCGTTTACATTATTTCGGGAAAACTGCCGAATGTAGAATTTTTAAAATCAGCAGATCGGATGGCCATACTGTGTATGTTTTAGTATCTTTGCGTCGCTTGCTGCATGCTGACTAGGCTACAATCGTTGGAGTTGTGCGTGAACGATGCACGTTTGGTTCTGGAAATTGTAGTTGTTAGATTTTCCCAACTGTTGCCTGAAATCCAAAGAATAATTTAAAAAGCAAATCAAAACCACTTACGATTCGACCAAGACTTATAACATGCCATCATTCTTTAAGTTACATTCCGAAGCAATGCAGGCAGCTCTGTGCTATCTAATTGCATTTTCTTGGCATAAATTTTCTATAATGTAAACAATTTGCATACTGTCTAGCTAAAAAGGGCAGGGTGAAAGCAAAAATCGCTTTCATTCTTGAAACTTCAGTGCAACTATCACCACCTAAGAACGGCTATGAAGATTTCATTTGTTGTGTGTTTGTGCAGTCTATTTCTATGCCTTATATCGGCAGAGTCGTTAAATAGGGAACGCAGAGGTTGGAAGAAAAGGCCGGAATTGCGGGCATGGCTGGAGCACTTCTTGGAATTGGACTTGGGAAATTGTTCGGGAGGGGTGGAAGCTCTAACAGCGGATACGGTGGTGGTCAATACGGAGGTGGGTATGGAGGAGGTGGTCAGTATGGAGGCGGATATGGTGGTGGTGGTCAGTATGGAGGGGGTTATGGAGGTGGCCAATATGGTGGTGGTTATGGAGGAGATCAGTATGGTGGTTACCGAAGAAGCTGAAAACAATGCAAGCCTGTTTAAGGTGCTGGTATCGTTTTGTGCAGTGCTTTTGTGGGTAGTTTTTGAAACGCCCTAACTTTCGCAATTTTGTGAGTTGGAAAGAGCTTTATACATCATTTTAAAGCTTATAATCTGTAGATTCTCATGACAGAACGAAACTAGTAAAAATCCGCAAAAAATAGCGAAAATTTTCTGACATACTGACATCTGACAGGTTGAATATAGACCAAAAATTTTTGAACATCGATTTCTCAAAACTGTGGAATCGGCCAAAATTTTTTCTTGCGCCGACCTATAAAGGACATGTGGGCCGAGGGACATTTTTTGGGATTTGGCTCAGCAGGTCTTAACGGTCAAGAAAATCCATCAAATGTGCGGTGACACAAAATTTCGCAACTTTGCATTGAGTTTTCTCGCAACTGGAGAGGTTTTAGCTCAAACCAAGAAAAATGTCCCTCCGCAATAGTGCGAATTCTCATTCTGCCAAAAATCACGCCAATCCATTGAGTAGTTTTTGAGAAATCGATGTTCAAAACAAAATAATCGCAGTTTTGCCAAAATGGTTTTTCGGCCAAATCTCTTGCTTAGAGCAACAAACTCCGGCTAATAGGCATTGATAAAATGTGCAATGAGACTGTGTATCGATCGAGAATAAATAAACCAAAATTGTCCGTATGATTTGGCAGTAATTTTGAAAAAACTGATTTTCTCGAAAACGGCCATTTTTGGACCCCAAAAATTGTTTTTTGCTTATACTGACTTAACCACTAGAGATAGCTCAAAAGTTGTAAAAGCAAAAATGTTCATTTTGGTGCCCTCTTTCCAGCCAAACCAACCAATCTGGTGTCTCGACTATGTGCTGAGAGAATAATGGCAAAAACCAAAAATTTCTTATCTTTGCACGTAAAAATGCGGGACTGGTCCCAGAATGTTAAAGAGCACCGAAATAGTATATTTGGAAAGTTTCATCCACTTTCATAATGAATTAAAGCCTATAGGGTCAAATTTACACAAAGCGATACCAGCACCTTAAACTCTCTAAGGACATGCATATTCAATGCATCCAGATATTTTCAGTTAAGTAATTGTTCTAAGCTCTAAATCGTTAAATAAATTTTGTGTGCAAACTGTGATGTTAATATTGGCAGTTAATATGCACTTTCTAACTAGCCATGTTAGCGTCACCAAGAGTACATAATATATAGGAGTATAACAGTAGTCATACTCTATGTATTATAAGCGCGACGCATGCTCTGCACGCTAACGACTGACTCCCCCTACCGAAAATTGGACACATCACGTCAAAGAAATTTGTGCTCTATACTTGTGTTGCAGCTAGAAACAGCCACAACACTTGCCGAGCAAACACGCCAGCACAGAGCGATTGAGCGTACCCCCGTTCGACTCGGTACCAATTTGCGGTGGGGGTCACTGGGGTCCAATTTTCGGGGGGTCAGCCGTTAGCGTGCGGAGGATGTGTCACGCTTATGATACATAGAGTATGACTGTGTCATACACTTATGCATTATGTACTCTTGATATTAGTGAGATATAGTCGAATGATGCCAGCAAGCACTATCTGGTCGGTATTTCTACTGGTTATGATGAAAATTGACTGTTTAATGTTTTTGCTAAGCATTCTAGATAGAATTATAATTCATTTGACACACTGCGTACAAGAGTTTACACAGACGTTGGTTTTCTGAATTCTCCAAATTCAATAATTGCTTCTGGTCCCACACGGCGACTTTTAGTATGCTGAACAACATTCAGAGAACCAAGAAAAATAACAGGATACAAGAAACCAAATTCAAATATTTTTGGATAATAGTATTTGGAGTAGTTGTACTGTTTGGAGGAATTTTGAATAACAAAATCCTCGAACATGAGTGATGGGACAATACCAGGGTAGCTGGCGTTGAAATTTCTAAGTTCTCAAAATTGCTATTTTCATAAAATAATTTAGTCAATATTTAGGAAAACGTGAAAGTTCGAAAAATTTAAATACAAAATTGCTTACCCTTTTAAGGTCAATAAAATAAGAGGGTTGAAAGGGCAATATTCAGAAGCACAACGCCCAGTAAAAATAGCTTTTAGATAATATTAACAGATGAGATAGAGCTTGATTGGAATAAACAGTAAGGAACGGGGTAAATTCCGGAATTACTTCGAAAGTAACGGAATTCTAAAAATTCGAAACAGGTTCTTTCCAGTTTGGAAAGTTTTTGTATGTTGACTGCATTGCGCCATCAAGCAAACGGTAAATGTTGATAAAAATGGAGCTAGCTAATAGCAAAGTCAATAGAAACCATTCATGTGCAGATGACAGCAGGCGCGAAGCGGGTTGAGGAAGGACGGAGTAGGGACTAGGTGTCGTAGACGAGGAAATAGGCACTCGGCACCCGACCAAATCACCGCAGTCCAACCTGGCACAGACCAAGGGGAAGCGCAGACTCGCCGGTTCGGAGGATGGTGAGGGAACTAGAACAAAGAACAAAATATAAGTGTACGAACCAGGTTTCAAACATACTAAACAAAATCTCACAGAATACTATTGAACACAAAATTCTAAACTCATGAATTTAAGGTGCAACAGGCAGAAACCCGAACCCGAGGAATCGGGATAGAGGGCCACTGACAGTTCCCTATCAAAAGAAAGCTATATGAATGTCCAACATCCAAATTGTAAGTCTAATTTTAAATCTAATGCAAAGGAAAGACGTCTTCGGCCGATAGAAGCCAGCACTATCCATCTATGGCTTGAATTTCGCAGACTGAACCAGCAGATTCAGGCTGAATACAACTAGAACACTAGAACACATAAACTGAAAATAAAATGCAATGTGCAAAAAAATTTAATACTTTAAAGAACAATAATTGAACGAAGAATTACCCCTCTTTTAAAATGGAATATCTTTAAAAATATTTGATCAGAGCCTTAGCCTGGCTTGGCAATGGGTCAACTGGCCAGGCCAGGCACCAAAGATGTTGGTCGATCCTCATTAAAAGTTCAAAACTTCAAAATCTACTCATACTTACACGGTCACCACTTTTATAAAAAAGTTGTTTGAAAAGTAAAGAGAATGCATAGTCGTGTTGAGCAGACATGTGCAGGAGGGGAAATTTGGGGTGGGGGTGAAGGGCGGCCGGAGGCCGCCGAAAAACCGCATTTTTCCGGTTTTTACCTTAAAAATCCGGATTCCGGGGGGGGAAGGGACCCCTCTGGGGGGGGGGGGGTAAGCTCAGGTCTGGGGAGGGGTGAAACCCCCCAAACCCCCCTAAGCACACGTATGGTGTTGAGTGTGTGATTTTGAAGCTAAGAGATAAATATGAAGAGAACTGGATTTATTTCAAAGAAAATAGCATAATTCAATTTAATCAAATAAACAAAACATGACCGTGTACAATTATAAATCTAAAATAAAATTAAAATGCCCCAGTCTCTCTAACCTTGATCCTGAGCTTCCGAATATTCAATTTTGAAATCCAATTTGGGTTCGGAAAAGTGACTGAGAATGACGAAACTTAAATAATGTCAAAACTAATTTGCGTGTTACGAAAATGCCTAATTTCTAATTTGCATATTTGTTCGTAGACTTTTGGAAACAAGGAAATTTCCACACCAGTTAGTTAACTCTAATCCCTATAATTAGGGCTGTCCCTAGTTAGTCAACTCTCTTTCAGTCAATCCCCACTTTGTCAACTCTTTTTCCAATTAATCAGTTTTTCTTATGGGGGGAACAGCTTTCACTTTCATAAAACGTTTTGTTAATTCAAACAGAAATATTGTTTAAGTATGAATTCGTAGGCAAGTTAAGGGGGGGTCCATTTTTGGCCGATTTTTCGACCATCTCCGATTTTGCTCATTTTCACATATTTTGTTGTCCTATTGGTATATTTTAACGAGTTTTTGAAATGAATGTCAGATCTCTTACGGTTCGCGAGTAATTTCACCTCAAAGTTGATGTCAGTATGTGTTAAACATAGGAAACGGAAAAAGTGGTGATTTTTTCCGTGCGCCAGAGAAATCTTGCCAACGACAAAATGGAGCACTTCAACGTCCATCCTATATCATATATACGATCTCGAAGGGTGATTTGTAGGAAGCAAAATTTTAATTTAGGCCTTCAAAAATTTTTTATTAATTTTTTAATTTTGCGAACAGCCAAATTTGACTGTTTTGCAATGTTAAAATTGGGGTCAGCAAGTTTGATGAAATATTCTGAAAGCTGTAAGCCTTAATTAAATATTCGACTTCCTACAAATCACAGCTTATGACAAGACATTTCAAACGATACCAATTGATCCTGGTTACCTCTGTCCGATTTCGAGATTTCTCTGGCGCAGAAATCTCAATTTTTAGCAAAATGTAGGAAATTCCCGTTTTTTTGGCAAAAAACCTAGAGCTATGGCAACACAGACCTATAAAATGTTAGACTATCTATTTGCGCACGATTATTGATGACTTTAGGTCACGTTTGGGCACAAATGGTGCAGGTTAGTGCACCCAATTGGTCGCTGGGGTCAAATATGGGGGTCTTACAACCATAATCTCGAAAATAGTGATTTTTCAAATTTTTTGAAATACGTTAAATTTTATATCAATCGAAAGCCCTCATTGTCGGGAACATTTTTTCTTCTTGGACCATTGCCCGCAAATGCACCAAAGTTCATTCAAGTTATCGGCCGTAATGATTTTCGTGGTGAAGTCTTTCCAGTGTCGGTGCTACTTCCTAAAATCACTAAATAAAGTCATAAAGAAACGTTTTCCCATTAAAAGCTACCCTAAGTTCTTTGTTTGCATCAGATATCAAACATACAACCGAATATAGCTCCATTCTCAAGGAAGTTCATTTGTAATGTGCCTTTATTTGCTGCGGCACCGCCGTTTTCACCTGTTTTCAATTGAATGCAATTAATAGCCGGTTACTCGTTAAGTACTGAACGAAACTACTCGAAATTGAAACTGGATATGCAGGACATATGTGACAAGATTTTGTGTGCAAATGAGCAAAATCCGTGACCATAAAGTTTTTCATGGTGGACCCCCCCCTTAAGGTGGTGGTATCCTTTTGTGCAGTGCTTTTGTGGTGATTTTTTGAAAAGCTATGTCTTTCGCAATTTTGGGAGTTGCAAAGAGCTTTATACATAGTTTTAAAGCTTATTATCTGTACATTCACATGAGTTTACAGAACTGGCAAAATTAGCAAAAAAATAGGAGAAATCTTTTGACATGCTGACATCTAACAGGATGAATATAGACCAAAAGCTTTTGAACATCGATTTCTCAAAACTGAAGAATCGGCCAAAAGTTCCTTTTGTGCCACGATATGAAGGACATATGGGCCGAGGGAAGTTTTTTTGGATTTGGCTCAGCAGGTCTTAACGCTCGAGAAAATCGGCCAAATGCGCAGCAACACGAAATTTCGCAACTTCGCATTGAGTTTTCTTGCTACTCAATATGTTTTAGCCCAAACCAAGAAAAACGTCCCTCCGCAGAAGTGCGAATTTCGATTCTGCCGAAAATCTCCGGAATCCGTCGAGTACTTTTTGAGAAATCGATGTTCGAAACAAAATAATCGCAGTTTTGCCAAAATGGTTTTTCGGCCAAATCTCTAGCTGAAAGCAATAAAGTCCGGCTAATAGGCATTCATAAACTGTGCATTTGGACGATGTATCGATTGAGTATAACTAAGCCAATTTTGTCTTTAACATGTGGCAGTAATTTTGAAAATGGCCATTTTTTGACCCTGAAAACAGTTTTTTGCTTATACTGACTTAACCACTGGAGATAGCTCAAAAGTTGTAACAGCAAAAATGTTCATTTTCGTGTGCTCTTGCCATCCATACCAACCAATCCCGTGTCTTGTCTACCTACTGGGAGCCTAAGGCCAAAAACAAAAACTTTCTTATCTTTTGGTCTAAGAATATGGGACTGGTCCTAGAATGTTAAAGAGCACGGAAATAGGCTATTTCGTAGGTTTTAGCCCTTTGCGTAAAGGATTAAAGCCGTAGGAGTCAAAAATACCCGAAAGGAAACCAGCACCTTAAGTCATTCAATTCATTCAAAAATATAATCTGAATTCAAAAAGTTAAATTAAAATTTAATAAAACTAAAATTTGAAATCATGTTCTCAGATATCTCTTAAAATAAATATTTTGTATAAATTAATTAACAAGTAATTTTTTAAAATTAAAGTTTTTATTTTAGTCATCGTAGAGCAGGTCCCTCTGAGAGAAACTGAGAAACACTAAAACAAGTTGGCCAAGTAGGGACAGCTTTAATTATAGGGACTAGTGTTGACAAACTGAGGAATTGACAAACTGGGGATACGCCGACTCCGCCTCACATGTATACGATAGCGAGAGGTTTCAATGAACAGACTCTGGCGGTTTGCTGAATTTAGTTGATGTTTGTCAGATGAGAGATAGATGAATTTACTATAGAAAGCAAGCGAAATGAGGAACGAATCTAAGCAGTTCACCTTTGGTTGTGCTGCTCTTCGAGGTCCTTCAGCTGATGGACTGGAAGCAGAGAGACGAAGGTCATGGTCAGAAAAAGTGAACCCCAAGCAGCTCTGACGTGCGGTTACTGGTGAATTTAGACGTCATTGCCAGGGCATCCAAAGCCGAGCAGGGCGGACTAAAGTTCCTCCCGCAGAAATGTGCTTAACCAGGATTTCGAAAAGGAGGGGGTCCAGTCTGAAAGAGGGGGTCTGTACCTAATGTTTTCCAAAAATCAAATTTCCATAATTTGAGCCAAAAATGGCGAAAAACTTATAAACATTTCTAAACAGGCTGTGGTCCGGACCCCCTGGAAACGCCTCCACCGCTAGATTAACAGCAACGAATTGGTTGGAAATCTAGAAGACCCAGTTGGAACGGAACGGAATTCATAAGGAAGTAAAATTACTGAAAACAGTCATACATTCGAGCCGTAATCGGGTAAATCAACTACATTTGATTAGAGCAAACTCTTCTGGAGTACAGAGTCACACAGTTGGAGCAACCATACTAGCGGTTACTACTCGGTTTCTACCACAAAAATAGTGTCATTGCCAGTTCACATTACAAGGGACCTGGCCTGTCCTTATTAAATCCTTAGAAAGGCCTGGATACGTACTGTGATCTGTTGGAATTAGAATCTTAATTTAGGCCTTTAAAATTCTTTAATCAATTTTTGAAAATTTAAAATATGACCCTATTTTAAAATGGCTTCAAATTTTAAATGTTCAAAAATCAATTTAAAAAGTTTAGAAGCCTATATCAAAATTCTAATGCAAACAAATCACAGATCCTATCCCGTAGTGTTTGAGGCCGGCCGGCCTAAGCCGGCCGGCGGCCGGCCGCCGGCCGACGACTTTTGCTCGCCAGCCGACCGCCGGCCGGCGGGCGGTGCTCCCGGCCGGCTAACGACCGGCCGGCCCCCGGCTGGGATACAAATCACCAATCAGAAATTTAAAACATAGACCAACTAAGCTTAGAATAGACTCCAAATCTAGTTGTGCTAATTTTTTATGCTATGTTGTGACTATGCTACGCTATGATACGATATTATACTGATACGATACTATGCTATGCTACGATCGTCCGGTCGGTGGCCGGCCGGTGAAACCCCGGCTGGCCTCAAACAGTACTATCCAAGCCTTTGTAATGATAAGGCTGGTTAACATTGCCCAGTTTTGAGATTTGACACTAGACCAAAAAAGTGAAACTTTTTAGTTCCCTATGATCAACACGAGACCTCAACTTTGAGGTGAAATTACTCGACAACCATACGACTTACGGATCTAATTTTAAAAACTCGTTAAAATGTACCTTTTGAGCAAATGTACCTAAAAATCAACGAGACCGGAGAAAGTGGAAAAAGAACCAAAATTGGGACCCCTCTTAAATGTATTAAAAAGTCTGGGGTGAGGGTGGTGATCGCTTTTGGGCACGTATTGCAATTTGACGGCTCAAATCAAGAAGAGAGTTGACGGAAATTTCCAAAACACGTTCTTTTAGCGTTCTAGCACCTTCCGCGCAATCGCGCTTCAAAAATTAGACATTTCTGTTCTCACCTGTATTTGCCAATTTCCGACAGTTGTGCCGATGACTGTATCCTTTGGAAATACTTCATTTGAAAACTGTTTTTTTAGCGTTTCCCAATCCTGAGATACTACTAATTTTCTTACTTTGGGGTCTAAAACTTTTCATTTTTGCAAAAATTAAATAATCCATCATGCTTGAGCTGCGCAAGCCGTGAACTGAAACTACTGGTGTCGATTTAAAGCTTTCATAGAGGCCAATTATCTGAGGCATCATAGTCGTCAAACTGGTATAGTCTAGGTTTACTATCATATTTTTTGTAATTTTTGCAATACATAACCAAATTTCTTCCAGCAATCGTAGAGTATTTAGTAAGCATGCCAGAGGGAGTGCCACTTAGCAGATGTGCACAAAAATTTAGGACCTGCGTTGCGTCTAGTTGTTCCGTTGTTTTCTATCTAAAGCGATCTTTAACATAGATCTTATCTTATCTTATCTTTAACAGATAGATTTCATAATGATTAAAAAACGGACCCTATCTGTTTGATGAAGTATCGAATAATAGGGATGGAAACTGGGTCATGGGTCGTTTAGGTCGCCATTTTTGCTTGGGTTACTGGGTCTTGGGTCACCAATTTTGTAAACCGTTTGGGTCAGTGTGGGTCTGGGTCAAGCTTCCTGTGGGTCACTTTGGGTCTGGGTCAGCAATTTTTATTGATTCATTTTGGGTCTGGGTCATAGGGTCTTACCAAATTTCAAATACGAAGATCTGACATTGTTCCAATTACGTAAAACTGTCGCTGCTACAAAATTTTTCGCGCCTGCTTCTCTGAATTCAGTACAGTTAGCTGTGAGTTGTACGGCCATTACGTTTTCTCTAGTTCACGTAACAAAAGCCGCGTACACTTTCATAGAGTTTAAAATTTTAAAATGTTAAATATTTTGCTACATCAACTAATCAGATCTTCCAAGAAGAATAACTTTTATTGAAAAGTATAACGAAAATGTCAAGATTGAGGAGCTTTGAACCTACAAACTATACATGTCGTTATGTATAAGGTATACTTACCAACTTCTTACTACCCAACTTCTTACCCAACTTCAAAAATCTAGAAAGTTACGCCGTTTCAAAATCACTTCACAAAAGGATAATGTAAAGTCAGTTAAGATCGAGTTATTTTATTGGGTCATTTGGGTCTGGGTCACGATAATTCTTGGGTCAGCTGGGTCTGGGTCACGAAAACGATTGGGTCTTTTGGGCCTTCGTTACGAAATTTTCAAATTCCATGGGTCGCCTTGGGTTTGGTACAAATTTGCGTTTGGGTCAAGTGGGTCATGGGTAAGAAATAATGACCCAGTTTCCACCTCTGTCGATTAATATAACCGATGTCCCTCGAAAAACTTTACTTAAGCCTGCAAGAAAGGTTAAATCATTTTTATGGTAGCACCTGCGTTGTATACCTACTCCAAATTAGCTACGCCAGATTATGTTTAAATTTGGGATGAATTTATTCATTAAATTCAGTACTAGACTAATTGTCTTAGAACATCAAAATGGACCTTTAGATGCTAGCACAAAGTACAAAGTGCAAAAATCGTATATAAATTGTCGGAGTTAATAGCCAGCATGTGTAGCTGTCTGTCAGAACTCAGTCCATGCAGTCATGTTTTGCTCTTAAACCGCTTGACAGGGTCTGAGATAAAAACCATAATGGTTGTTCGCTCCTGCTTCTTGAACCTCGTACAATAGTAGATCCATATCTCCCACATTTGTGGCAAGTAAGATTTGTTTGATTGGCTTAGATCTATGTAGATGGTTTTCCTAAAACGTAGACATTACGTTTCAGCTATTTTTATGGGGCTATAATGTATAGTAATCTGAACTGGCTTTAAAGTGATGGATATAAAACCATAAAAGTAAACATGTTAATAAGAAAGACAACACTCCTTCTGTTTTCAAAGTTCATAAGATGTCAAAATCGCTCCCTTTTGATTTTACAGCTCAGCCTTGTACTAATCCGGCTTTTTAAAAAGCTAGAGCTAACCCACTTTCAACCATCAAACACTTTCTCGCGTTCACCACATTCAAAGTGTGTGTTCTGGATAAAAACGTGCCAAATATAATGCAGAATTCTAGCACATTCTAAGAAAAGGACCTATAATGAAATGTAAAATTGCACGCTCTACCAATAAATTAAGCTAACCGAACATGTGCCTGATTTGAAACCTAATCTTGATTGCATGTAGAATTTCTGGCTGTACTGCAGCAGTCTGTTGACATGAATTCAGCCTACATTGTGCTTATAAGCTGCCTTATGTTGCTACTGAATCTAAGACTTGCTGAGAGCAGAAGAGCAATACCAAGGTTTCGCGCTGGAAGACCCAGTTTCCGCAGACCAAGAATAAGCAGACCTGCTAGCAGAAATCCAATGGGCTCACAACGCAGACGTCCTTTTGGGTTTGGTGGCTCGATGATGGGCGCCATCGGCATGGGTGCTGCTGGCACCATGCTGCAAAACGCGGCGGAGAGGATACTAGGGCCATCTATGGTTCCGGCGTGGCCAGGAAGCAAGTGACTGGTGACTAGACTAATAAGATCAGCGTTAAATGCAATAAATGTGTCAGCCCATGCTTGTTAACATTATATAATCAATGGATTAAATTATTGTTGTACACTCTTTAAAACTGTGCTAAATTAAATTTAATCTTTTCCATGATTATCTAAGGACTGTAAACCTCAAAGTCATTCATTAGCTGTATAAATAAAATAACTTTAAAAACAGTTTAGGTTTGAATTAAAACTTTGGATTACATGAATTAAAATTTCTTTGGAACACCGCTTAGTAGTATAGCACGTCTTTAAAAATAGCAGCACCTTGCCAGTCTGAAGAAACCTTGGACTGGGTTCTTGACTTCATATCGAAAGCCGGGAAATTTGAAGCTAAGTTATTACTGAAATCCATTCAACAAAAAGTAAAAATTGTAAGCAGTTGACATATCATCCGAGACGAAGAAAAAGAACTTTCAAATTTTGTGGATGTCATTAAATATGCAGTGAACCCACCTCTGCAACTACACGACTTTATCGACTTTCCTAAGAATAAAATATTCCGATTTCTATATAACAAAGAAACAAAAGATGTCAGAAACAGTGACTAACTGACTAACTAACTACTAAATGGAAGCGTTTATTAATAGATTCCGCAGATAAACAGGTTCAACTAATAGTTACAAGATAAACCATGAGCACAACATCTTATTAGCAAAGACCCGTGCAAGCAGTCAACCGTGCAGCAGCTTGGATCTGTTTTTGTACAAGAATTCTTTCCATGATAGCAGCAATATAGGTAACTATCATCATGCAACAATGCAATGTGCAGAATGAATCCTGGATTGCAACAAGAACAATTACAGCAAAAGCGTTTGTATTTATCAGTCTGAGTCATTTAATATCATGTTTTGTATGGTATCTATTACAATTGCACATAACGTAATTGTTTCATGTATGCTGACACACTTTACTCATCATTACTATGAACTACATGCTGGCGAGAAGGTGTTGCTAGCAAGCAAACTATACACATGTATTTGTCCCTCCAAGTTTCCATTTCAGAGACACTACAATTCAATTTATTTTGTTGAGACTCGACATCGTTTGATTAAACAACCTTTTCTTCAGCAATCTTTTCAGTTAGAACTTGATACTTGGAATGATGGGACTCGAAATATCGAGCCATAAGTGCTTTGAGACTTCGAAACTTGACGCTATCAAGAAAGGCATCTTGTGAATATCTAGTCCTAATTAATTGGAAGTAATTGTATGATTACAGCACACTAGCAAATCCATCTGCAACAATATAAGTCAAAAATAATTTACAGAGTATTCTTCAAAGGATTGTTGCGCCTGTTGCGAAAGGGCACCCCTATGGTGCGTTATAGGGCGCCTTTATCGTGGGTTATGGCGCTTTTTTGATTTTGAACATGTGAACATGGGAGCCCAGTGTGTGGGTTAGGGAGCCCAGTGTATGCGCTATGAGCCGGCAATTCCAATAGAAAACAACCGAGTCTGTTTCTTTCGTAGTACATAATATACAGTTTAAAGTAGAAATAGAGGGGACCAATCAGTGAAATCTTTAAAGAAAAAATTAGCAAACACAGAATTCGTTTATTGTGAAAGTTTA
Organism: Trissonchulus latispiculum; assembly: GCA_030248195.1. Lineage (NCBI taxonomy): Eukaryota > Metazoa > Nematoda > Enoplea > Enoplida > Ironidae > Trissonchulus > Trissonchulus latispiculum. Next base: position 432 of record JASAND010003218.1, on the reverse strand, counting down.
AGAGTAAACTAAATAAAACTTTAAATCGCTAATCAATGTAAATTAATTGAAAAATATTCTTTATTTCAGAATTTTTGTAAAATTATCTCCATATCGTGTGCCAAGTTATAACTAAGTTATAAGTTAAATTCAAAATCTAAGACTTCATGCGTTTTCATGTTTTCATAAACGTTTGTTAAACGGGTTTTGTTTTGACACGCCATTTAATAGAGACTTACTATTTAAATTAATTAAAATTAATTTGTGCTTTCAAATTTCAACAGTAAATGTTTCATTTTAGGCGAAAATACTATTCATATATTCATTAATGGGGCCCCCTCTATTTATACTTTAAACTGTGCATTACGTTCACACGTTCGTAATAGCACTTCATTCGTAATAACACTTCATTATCGTAAAAACATTCGGGCGCCCTAACGCACATACTAGGCA